>JAKVIS010003560.1:0-16687 GCA_033119425.1 Bufotes viridis
AAAAAAAGGCCAATTTAATCAATCTGGTGTTTGTTAGACCAGAAAAACTAGACCTCACGTTTTCACTCCTCTAAAAAGGAATTATATCTCCCCGTGTGGGAATCTATGTACCAAAACTAGCATTATAAAAAATCTGGTGTCCAATTAGCAGCAGTGTTCTTGTAATTAATACCGCCAAAAGGCATTATTGTCCAGTGTTGTAATTTTGGTGAAAAAAAGGCCAATTTAATCGATCTGGTGTTTGTTAGACCAAAAAAACTAGGCCTCACGTTTTTACTCCTGTAAAAAGGAATTATATCTTCCAGTGTGGGAATTTATGTACCCAAACTAGCATTATAAAAAATCTGGTGTCCAATTAGCAGCAGTGTTCTTGTAATTAATACCGCCAAACGGCATTATTGTCCAGTGTTGTAATTTTGGTGAAAAAAAGGCCAATTTAATCAATCTGGTGTTTGGTAGACCAGAAAAACTAGGCCTCACGTTTTCACTCCTCTAAAAAGGAATTATATCTCCCCGTGTGGGAATCTATGTACCAAAACTAGCATTATAAAAAATCTGGTGTCCAATTAGCAGCAGTGTTCTTGTAATTAATACCGGAAAAAGGAATTATATCTTCCAGTGTGGGAATTTTGGGGTTAAAAAATAATATATTTTATTGTGGTGCGAGTTGAATCGCAACAATGAGGAAACATTCTATTAAGGGACGAGGACGCGGTCATGGTGGTGTCCGTGGAGCCTCTGTTGCTGGCAGAGGACGTGGCCGTTCGGCCTCAGGCGCACAAAGTAGTGAACCAACTCCCTCAAGTAGCCGGCAGAATTTACAGCGATATTTGGTGGGGCCCAATGCCGTTATGAGGATGGTAAGGCCTGAGCAGGTACAGGCATTAGTCGATTGGGTGGCCGACAGTGCTTCCAGCACGTTCACCACATTGTCTTCCGCCCAGTCTTCTGCGGAAAGCGCACAGGTGGCACCTGAAAACCAAGCCTATCAGTCTGTCACATCACCCCCATGCATATCAGGGAAACTGGCTGAGCCTCTAGTTATGCAGCAGTCTCTTCTTCTGTTTGAAGACTCTTCTCCCACGGTTTTCCAGGGGCGTCCACCTATCCCTTCCCCAGCGGTGGAAGACTTTCCATGCACTGACGCACAACCACCTATGTATCCAGATGATGAGGACATGGGAATACCACCACAGCAGAGTGACCGAGTGTCTGATGATGACGAAACACAGGTGCCCACTGCCGCGTCTTATTGCAGTGTGCAGACTGAACAGGAGGAGGTCAGGGAGGAAGACTGGGTGGAAGACGATGCAGAGGACGATGAGGTCTTAGACCCCACATGGACTGAAGGTCGTGCCGCTGACTTAAATAGTTCAGAGGAAGAGGCAGTGGTGAGACCGAGACAACAGCGAAGCCAAAGAGGGAGCAGGGGGCAAAAGCAGAACAGCCGCCGTTCAGAGAGTTTGCCTGCTATTGGCCAGCGCCAACAGGGACCCAGCACCCCAAAGGCATCTTCAAGGAGTTCCCTGGCATGGCACTTCTTCAAACAATGTGCTGAGGACAAGACCCGAGTGGTTTGCACGCTGTGCCATCAGACCCTGAGGCGAGGCATTAACGTTCTTAACCTGAGCACCACCTGCATGATCAGGCATCTACATGCAAAGCATGAACTGCAGTGGAGTACACACCTTAAAAACAAGGAACCCGCTCAGGCTCCCCCTGCTCCCTCTACCGCTGCTGCCTCGGCTTCCGCCTCGAGAGGAATGTTGCCACCTGCCGAGCAGCAAACAGAGGATGTGCCGCCGACACCACCACCACCACCGCCACCGTCACCTAGCGTCTCCACTATTTCACACAGCAGCGTTCAGCTTTCCATCTCTCAAACCTTTGAGAGGAAGCGTAAATTCCCACCTAGTCACCCTCGAGCCTCTTGGCCTGAATGCCAGCATTTCTAAACTACTGGCCTTTGAAATGCTGTCATTCCGGCTGGTGGACACAGACAGCTTCAAACAGCTGATGGCCATGGCTGTCCCCCAGTATGTGGTTCCCAGCCGCCACTACTTCTCCAAGACAGCCGTGCCTTCCCTGCACATGCAAGTGTCCGATAAAATCAAGTGTGCACTGCGCAACGCCATTTGTGGCAAGGTCCACCTAACCACAGATACGTGGACCAGTAAGCACGGCCAGGGACGCTATAACTCCCTAACTGCACACTGGGTAAATGTAGTGGCGGCTGGGCCCCAGGCGGAGAGTTCCTTGGCGCACGTCCTTCCGCTGCCAAGGATCACAGGGCATCATTCTTTGCCTCCTGTAGCCTCCTCCTCCTACTCGGCTTCCTCCTCCTCCTCTGCTGCTTCCACCAGCTCATCCAGTCAGCCACAAACCTTCACCACCAACTTCAGCACAGCCCTGGGTAAACGTCAGCAGGCCATTCTGAAACTCATATGTTTGGGGGACAGGCCCCACACCGCGCAGGAGTTGTGACGGGGTATTGAACAACAGACCGACCAGTGGTTGCTGCCGGTGGGCCTCAAGCCCGGCCTGGTGGTGTGCAATAATGGGCGAAATCTCGTGGCAGCTCTGGGACTAGCCGGTTTGACGCACATCCCTTGCCTGGCGCATGTGCTGAATTTGGTGGTGCAAAAGTTCATTCACAACTACCCAGACATGTCAGAGCTGCTGCATAAAGTGCGGGCCGTCTGTGCGCGCTTCCGGCGTTCACATCCTGCTGCTGCTCGCCTGTCAGTGCTACAGCGGAACTTCGGCCTTCCCGCTCACCGCCTAATATGCGACGTGCCCACCCGGTGGAAATCCACCTTGCACATGCTGGAGAGACTGTGCGAGCAGCAGCAGGCCATAGTGGAGTTTCAGCTGCAGCACGCATGGGTCAGTCGCACTGCGGAACAGTACCACTTCACCACCAATGATTGGGCCTCCATGCGAGACCTGTGTGCCCTGTTGCGCTGTTTAGAGTACGCCACCAACATGGCCAGTGGCGATGCCACTGTTATCAGCGTGACGATACTAATTCTATGTCTCCTAGAGAAAACGCTTAGGGCGATGATGGAAGAGGAGGTGGGCCAGGGCCAGGAGGAGGAGGAGGAGGATGACGGGTCGTTTTTAGCACTTTCAGACCACTCTGTTAGAAGTGGCTCAGAGGGAGGTTTTTTGCAACAGCAGAGGGCAGGTACAAATGTGGCCAGCCAGGGACCACTACTGGAGGACGAGGAGGATGAGGAGGAGGTGGAGGAGGATGAGGATGAAGCAGGTTCACAGCGGGGTGGCACCCAGCACAGCGCAGGCACATCCCTGGTGCGTGGCTGGGGGGATACAGAGGATGATGACGATACGCCTCCCACAGAGGACAGCTTGTCCTTACCTCTGGGGAGCCAGGCACACATGAGCGATTACATGCTGCAGTGCCTGCGCAACGACAGAAGAGTTGCTAACATTTTAACGTGTGCTGTCTAATGGGTGGCCATCCTGCTGGATCCACGGTACAAAGACAATGTGCCCACTTTACTTCCTGCACTGGAGCGTGATAGGAAGATGCGCGAGTACAAGCGCACACTGGTAGACGCGCTCCTGAGAGCATTCCCAACTGTCACAGGGGAACAGGTGGAAGGCCAAGGCCAAGGCAGAGGAGGAGCTAGAGGTCGCCCACGCAGCAGTGTCACGGCCAGCTCCTCTGAGGGCAGGGTTAGCATGGCAGAAATGTGGAAAAGTTTTGTCTCCACGCCACAGCTAACTGCCCCACCACCTGATACGGAACGTGTTAGCAGGAGGCAACATTTCACTAACATGGTTGAACAGTACTGCTGCACACAACTCCACGTACTGACGGATGGTTCGGCCCCATTCAACTTCTGGGTTTCCAAATTGTCCACTTGGCCAGAATTAGCATGTTATGCCTTGGAGGTGCTGGCCTGCCCGGCGGCCAACGTTTTATCTGAACGTGTATTCAGCACGGCAGGGGGCGTCATTACTGACAAACGCAGCCGCCTGTCCGCAGCCAACGTGGACAAGCTGACGTTTATAAAAATGAACCAGGCATGGATCCCTCAAGACCTGACCCTCCCTTGTGCAGAGTAGTCCTTAATAACTGCCTTAAACCATGTTGTCTTGTACTCCTGGCCACTTCTTCATTGAAAAATCAATTTTTGAAATTAAGTAGGATCTTGGGGTGCAACCCATAGTTGAATGAACCTTTCCTCTATCTGGGTGCCCGGGCCAAAGTACATGAAAGTGTCCTTCTCCTGTGCTGGGTGATATGAATGTTATACTTGTGCTGTCTGACATGTCTCCTTTGTGTGGGTGCAGGGGGCCAAAGTCACTGAAAGCGGCCTTGTCCTGTGGTGGGTGATCGAAATGCCTGATTCTCTGCTGTGGGACCTCTCTCCTCCGTGTGGCTGCAGGGGTCAAGGTCTCTAAAAGTGCCATTCTCCTGTGGTGGTTGATGTAAAACTGATGCTTGTGCTATCTAACCTGTCTCCTCTGTGTCGGTGCTAAGGCCTAAGTCACTGAAAGCGGCCTTCTCCTGTGCTGGCTGATATAAATGCCTGAATCTCTGCTGTGAAAACCTCTCTCCTCCGTCTGGGTTCAGGGGTCAAAGTCTCTAAAAGTGGCCTTCTCTTGTGCTGGGTGATGTGAAGCTGATGTTTGTGCCATCTGACATGGTTGCCGGGGTCCCATTAAATGGTGGCCTACTCCTGTGGTGGGTGATCTAAATGCATGATTCTCTGCTGTGAAAACCTCTCTCCTCCGTCTGGGTGCAGGGGTCAAAGTCTCTTAAAGTGGCCTTCTCTTGTGCTGGGTGATGTGCAGCTGATGTTTGTGCCATCTGACATGGTTGCCGGGGTCCCATTAAATGGTGGCCTACTCCTGTGGTGGGTGATCTAAATGCATGATTCTCTGCTGTGAAAACCTCTCTCCTCCGTCTGGGTGCAGGGGTCAAAGTACATGAAAGTGTCCTTCTCCTGTGCTGGGTGATGTGAAGCTGATGTTTGTGCCATCTGACATGGTTGCCTGGGTCCCATTAAATGGTGGCCTACTCCTGTGGTGGGTGATCTAAATGCCTGATTCTCTGCTGTGAAAACCCCTCTCCTCCGCCTGGGTGCAGGGGTCAAAGTCTCTCAAAGTGGCCTTCTCTTGTGCTGGGTGATGTGAAGCTGATGTTTGTGCCATCTGACATGGTTGCCGGGGTCCCATTAAATGGTGGCCTACTCCTGTGGTGGGTGATCTAAATGCATGATTCTCTGCTGTGAAAACCTCTCTCCTCCGTCTGGGTGCAGGGGTCAAAGTCTCTCAAAGTGGCCTTCTCTTGTGCTGGGTGATGTGAAGCTGATGTTTGTGCCATCTGACATGGTTGCCGGGGTCCCATTAAATGGTGGCCTACTCCTGTGGTGGGTGATCTAAATGCATAATTCTCTGCTGTGAAAACCTCTCTCCTCCGTCTGGGTGCAGGGATCAAAGTCTCTTAAAGTGGCCTTCTCTTGTGCTGGGTGATGTGAAGCTGATGTTTGTGCCATCTGACATGGTTGCCGGGGTCCCATTAAATGGTGGCCTACTCCTGTGGTGGGTGATCTAAATGCATAATTCTCTGCTGTGAAAACCTCTCTCCTCCGTCTGGGTGCAGGGGTCAAAGTCTCTTAAAGTGGCCTTCTCTTGTGCTGGGTGATGTGAAGCTGATGTTTGTGCCATCTGACATGGTTGCCGGGGTCCCATTAAATGGTGGCCTACTCCTGTGGTGGGTGATCTAAATGCCTGATTCTCTGCTGTGAAAACCTCTCTCCTCTGTCTGGGTGCTGGTTCAAAATACATGAGAGTGGCCTTCTCCGGTGGTGGTTGATATGACGCATGATTCCTTGCTGTGGGACCTGTATCCTCTGTCTGGGTGCTGGTCCCAAATAAATGAGAGTGGCCTTCTCCAGTGGTGGATGATATGACGCATGATTCCTTGCTGTGGGACCTCTCTCCTCTGTCGGGTGCTGGTCCAAAATACATGAGAGTGGCCTTCTCCGGTGGTGGTTGATATGACGCATGATTCCTTGCTGTGGGACCTGTATCCTCTGTCTGGGTGCTGGGCCGAAATAAATGAGAGTGGCCTTCTCCGTTGGTGGTTGATATGAGGCATGATTCCTTGCTGTGGGACCTATCTCCTCTGTCTGGGTGCTGGTCCGAAATAACTGAGAGTGGCCTTCTCCGTTGGTGGTTGATATGACGCATGATTCCTTGCTGTGGGACCTGTATCCTCTGTCTGGGTGCTGGTCCAAAATAAATGAGAGTGGCCTTCTCCGGTGGGGGTTGATATGACACCTTATTCCTTGCTGTGGGACCTCTCTCCTCTGTCTGGGTGCTGGTCCGAAATAAATGAGAGTGGCCTTCTCCGTTGGTGGTTGATATGACGCATGATTCCTTGATGTGGGACCTCTCTTCTCTGTCTGGGTGCTGGTCCGAACTAAATGAGAGTGGCCTTCTCCGGTGATGGTTGATATGACGCATAATTCCTTGCTGTGGGACCTGTATCCTCTGTCTGGGTGCAGGTCCAAAATACATGAGAGTTACCTTCTCCGGTGGTGGTTGATATGAAGCATGATTCCTTGCTGTGGGACCTGTATCCTCTGTCTGGGTGCTGGTCCCAAATAAATGAGAGTGGCCTTCTTCAGTGGTGGATGATATGACGCATGATTCTTTGCTGTGGGACCTCTCTCCAATTGATATTGGTTAATTTTTATTTATTTTATTTTATTTTAATTCATTTACCTATCTACATTTGTTTGCAGGGGATTTACCTACATTTTGCTGCCTTTTGCAGCCCTCTAGCCCTTTCCGGGAGTCTTTTACATGCTTTTTAGTGCCAAAAAGTTCGGGTCCCCATTGACTTCTATGGGGTTCGGGATGAAGTTCGGATTGAGTTCGGATAACGAACCCGGACATTTTCCAGAAGTTCGGCCGAACCTCTCGAACCCGAACATCCAGGTGTTCGCTCATCTCTAATTATGACTGTTTCTAATAGTGTATCCATACTGTCCTCCCAAAATAATTGTGCTAAGCTGATAACCCCCCCCCAGTAATAGTGCTCCCCAAAGTCCCATCGATAGAAATAATTATCTGAGTGCACTCAGTGTTAACATTGGCCTCAATAGTAATAATGTCCCTATTTGTGCACCAAAAGTTATAATGCCCCATAGTGCCCACACTAGTAATCATGTTCCCCATAGTTCCCCAGTAGTAATAGTTCTCCTTGCAAAGTGTGCCATTGGAAAAATACCGCCTTATCTTGTGCACCAGTATACAAATACCCATCTGTAATGTCTGACAAAAACATAAAAGTACCCCCCTTCCTTTCAGATCAAATCATTATATCAGATCCTGAAATCAAACCTCCATATCAGATCCTCAGACCCCCATATCAGATCCTTAGACTCCCATATCAGATCCTCAGACCCCCATATCAGATTCTCAGACCCTCATATCAGATCCTCAGACCCCCATATCAGATTCTCAGACCCCCATATCAGATCCTCAGACCCCATATTGATGCTCAACCCCCACATCGATTCTCAGGCCTCCAAATCAGATGCTCAGACCACGATATCGGATCTTCAGACACCCATATCAGATGCTCAGACCCACAAATCAATCCTCAGAACCCCATTTCAGATGCTCAGATCCCCGTATTGATTCTCAGACCCACATATGAGATGCTAAGACCTCCATAACAGATGCTCAGACCCCCATATTGATGCTCTGTTCCCCATTTCAGATGCTCAGACCCTGATTTCGGATACTCAGACCCCCATATTGATGCTCAGACCCACATATGAGATTCTAAGACCTCTATAACAGATGCTCAGACCCCCATATTAATGCTCTGTTCCCCATATCAGATGCTCAGGCCCCCATATGTGATGCTCAGACCCCCATATCAGATGTTCAGGCCCCCATATCGATGCTCAGACCCCAATATCAGATGTTTAGGCCCCCATATCGATGCTCAGACCCCCATATCAGATGTTCAGGCCCCCATATCGATGCTCAGACCCCAATATCAGATGTTTAGGCCCCCATATCGATGCTCAGACCCCCATATCAGATGTTCAGGCCCCCATATTGATGCTCAGACCCCGATATCAGATGTTTAGGCCCCCATATCGATGCTCAGACCCCCATATCAGATGTTCAGGCCCCCATATTGATGCTCAGCTCCCCATATCAATGCTCATACTCCCATCAGACCTCAGATCAGACTAAAAAAAAATGTATACACTGCACCTAACTGCCTGCAGTGTCATAGCGTGCAGTGTATGTCCTGATGCTGCACGCCATCAGGACACAGCAGTGAGGGCCAGAGGAGACCAGTGAGGAGGGGTGGGTACAGCGCTCACTGCCCACTCCTTCTGCATACTAGGGAGCACTTCCATAATAGAGGCACCCACTAGTATTCATTTTATAAGATGCACTATATCTTATAGCGTGAAATATATAGTAACTAGCAGTGTGCTGCTGGCAAGGGGAGGTATGTGGGCCCCTGGGATTGGGGCTGGTCACAACTGTGACCACTGCAACCCCTATAGCTATGCCACTGAATTGTAGTAGATCTACCATATTTTTTGCTTCATAAGATGCACCGGACTATAAGACGCACCCTAGATGTATACACTTCCTACACCTTGTTCTTTATGGCCATCCTCTTGTCCCCAACAGCGGCAGGGCCCAGCACCGCTTCCACTTCTCCCTTTTTCTATCACATGTGTAACTTCAGCTGTGGGTTGTTATTTCTGATCCGCCAAGCTTGCGCAAGATGCCGGCAATGTCCAGGAGACTGTCCTTGCATTTCAGCCCCTCTCATGTGGCAAGCAAAGGTCTCCTGGACTTGCAGAGACAGAGGGGTCTGCCGTTACACTGCTTTATCCACAATGATCCAAGATGCTGAAATCCAACATTCCAGATATTAGAGCATCTGTAGGAGTAGCGGAAAGCCATGAATGATTTTGTTATGCACCAGATCGCCTCATCATGGAGTTTGTGTTGTTTCAAGTTCAGGCAGTGGCAGCTCATCCAGGATGCCTGTCAGGTGCTGAAGTCCTTCAAAGAGGCCACAAAATGTGTCAGCAGGGACAACTGTGGCATAAACTCATCCTCCTCATATTTATCTTAGAACAAACTCTGACGTTCATACAGCAAGGGACGATGCGGGAATAAGAACCTCTAACAAATCTTGCCGTCTGACCTGTAGCTGCTGCGGACCCACAAGGATAAAGTCCCATGGAGGAGGATGAGTTGCTGCCACTGGAGAAGAGCAAGGTGAAGGAGGCAGTGGTGGAGGAGCAGGAGGATGATGATGACACCAGCCATGACACGAATAGTCTCAGTATGGTTCACCCCAGGTGCCTGCTGTCAGGGTATGCCAGATGCATTTAATGCTTCCATCAATACAGATGGAAGCATTCATTGCTAGAGCACCAGGGAGCTGGTGGTCCTCTCACTTAATAACCCCTCACCGCGCTCCTTCCCTCCTCCAGGCCACCGCACTAAATGCTGAAGCAGGGAGCTGTCTGCTCTCTGCTTAACGACTTAGAGCTGCAGGCACAGATCATGCGGTCATACTTTGTGGAAGGAGCCTGCAAGCCAAGGAATCTGTCTGTGCTACAGTGCTACACAGTGCTACAGTACCATCTGTGTCTACAGGGAGTGCTGGAAGGGATCAGATCATCAGGAACGGGACAAAGTGAGTAGTTACTGGATTTATAATTAATTTTTTTTTTAACACTGAGGGGCGCAGAGAGGGCATTTCTACAGTGAAAAGGGCAAAGAGCTGGCATTTCTACTGTAAAGGGGGCAATGATAGGGCATTACTACTGTGAAAGAGGCACAGAGGGCATTACTACTATGAAGAGAGCACAGAGAGGGCATTTCTACTGTGAAGAGAGCACAGAGAGGGCATTACTACTGTGAAAGGCGCACAGAGGGCATTACTACTGTGAAGGCGAACAGAGAGGGCAGCACTACTGTGAATAGGGCATAGAGAGGGCACTACTACTGTGAAAGGGGCACAGTGAGGGCATTACTACTGTGAAGGGGACACAGAGAGGGCATTACTATTGTGAAGGGGGCAGAGAGAACATTACTATTGTGAAGGGGGCACATAGAGGACATTACTACTGTGAAGATGGCATAGAGAGGGAACTACTACTGTAAAAGGGGACATAGAGGGCCTTACTACTGTGAAGGGGCATAACAATTGTTATGGGGTCACAATGAGGGCATAACTAGTGTGAGGGAGGACAACAATGGCCTAACTACTGTGAATAGGCATATAAAGGACATAACTACTGTGAAGGGGCACAGAGAGGGCATTGCTACTGTGAAGAGGGCATTGAGAGGGTACTACTACTGTAAAAGGGGCACAGAGAGGGCATTACTATTGTGATGGGGCACAGGGAGATCATTACTACTTTGAAAGGGCATTACTACTGTAATAAGGGCATATAGAGGGCACTACTACTGTAAAAGGGGCACAGAGAGGGCATTACTACTGTGAAGGGGACACAGAGGGCATTACTACGGTGAAGGGGCATAACAATTGTTATGGGGTTTCAATGAGGGCATAACTAGTCTGGGGGGCACAACAAGGGCATAAATACTGTAAAGAGGCATAGAAAGGACATTACTACTGTGAAGGGCGCACAGAGAGCATGTTACTACTGTGAAGAGGTCACAATGGGAAGTAACTTCTGTGAAGGAGGCACAATGTGGGCATAACTACTGTTAAGGTCCATAAGGAGTGCATAACTACTGTGAGGAGGCACAGTGTTGGCATAACTATCATAAGGGGGCACAATTTAGGCATAACTACTGTGAAGGGGTGCATTGAGGGGGCATAACTACTGTGAGGGGGCACATTGTGGGCATAACTACTGTGAAAGGGGCACAATTTGGGCTTAGCTATTGTGAAGGGGTGCATTGAGGATGCATAACTACTGTGAAGGGGCAACAATGTTGGCATAACTACTGTGAAGGGGACACAATGTGGGCATAACTACTTTTTAGGGGTGCATTTTTAGCCCAAAATCAGTAAAATGCGATCCTTGAAAAAATACCCCTGAAGGGGAACCTAGCCTTTAATGTTTCTTTTGTCATTTAAGTTATTTTATATTGTATATCTAATAGCGGTAGTATCCCTCGCCTTGTAAATTGAGGACATATACTGTATTTTACATATAAACATACAGATATTTTCCTGTTCTGTCTTCTCCTGGTGGTTTACTGTGGGACAATATGTGGGAATCTCCTGTTCATTACCCTGGTGTTCACCAGCAAGAACCTCCAAAACTCTGATTTACGTCTTCATTTCACAACTGTCCATCAGTGGCATTGTGTTGTCCACAGAGATTGTCTCCAACATGGTCAACATCCTACTGAATAATGGGGGGGACATTACTTTTATTGGTTTTATGACTCTGTTTTTTTTTTTTCTGTGTCTCTGAAGCATTTGAATGTCTTCTTCTCACTGTGATGTCTTATGACAGATATGTGACCATCTGTAATCCCCTCTGTTACACTTTGATTATGATGAATTCCCATTGTGTGATATTTGCCCCTATTGGTTGGACTTTTTTTTTATATGTTTATTGAGTTACGGCATAACAATTTCAATGCTGACGTTTTGTAAATCGAATATTGTTGACCATTTTTAGTGATCATGTTCTTTTAAGAGAAATTGCCTTTTCTAGTAATTATTAGAGATGAGCGAACTTTAAAAAAAAGTTTGGTGTTCGGGTTGTGGTAAGTCGCGCATCCCGTTATGGATTCCACTATAGCGGCATATGGAATCCATAAGGGGCGGCTTCCACCAACCCGAACTGTTGAACAGCCAAAGGACCTGGGGTGACGTCACCGTCATGTGATCAGTGCAGGGGCCGTGGCTCAGCACTGGATTTGATCCCGTGCTGAGCCACGCCCTGCACTGATCACATGACGGTGACGCCACCCCAGGTCCTTGGCTGTTCAACAGTTCGGCTGGTGGAAGCCACCCTTATGGATTCTATATGCCGAGATAGTGGAATCCATAGCGGGATGCACGAGTTACCACAACCCAAACGCCAAACTTTTTTTTAAAGTTTGCTCATCTCTAGTAATTATATTATTGAGTTATCTGTCTATGTAATATGTTTCCGAGCACTCTTCATCCCTATCACGATATTGTATGTCATCTTATTATAGTAACATTATTGTGATCATCCTACGGTTCCACTTCAATATCAGTAGACATAAAGCTACCTCCACCTATAGCTCCCACCTCATGGTGGTCTCCATATTCTACATTACTCTACTGGGTGTTTATCTTTTCCCTAAAGCAGAAAAAAACTTGAACCTTATTCATCTCCTATCCTTGCTGTATACTGTAGTTACTCCATTCATCAACCTCATTATATACAGTCAGAGAAATCAGAAACTCAAAAGATCTCTACTGGAAATAATCAATAAATGTCGAACTTTAAGCAATTGAATACAAATCTCTAAAGTTGTCAATAATTCATCTGGCCAAGCAGCAATGCATTGCTGTGCTGGGAGGGTTGTGTCCAATCCCACAGCTAGAAAGATGATTTAAGATTGATGATTCCTGATTTGCCTGTGATTTTTTTGGGATCAGGGCTATACACTGTGCAATATTCTATTGATTCTCCTGGTGAACTGACTACTGGCTTGTTTCTTGATATACCCTTTGTCTGCTGTTCTTGCTTAAATTTGTCCTCTTGATAACTGACTTTGGCCTGTCTTTGTATTAATCCCTCTTACTGGATTGACCGTGTCTGTCTCTCCTGGTTTTGACTCTGCTTGATGACTTCTCTTTGTACCTCTCTGCCAGCACCACTTTTCTGTTACTAACTCCACAGACGCAACCTGTGTCCCTAGCACCAAAATCCAACTGGCCTCGCCGGAGGCTCTAAAATCTAGGGATAGCCTTACCTTTCTACCACCCAGAATGGTTTTTGAAGACTGGTAGCAGGTTTGTGGTTCACTGGCTGTGGTCTGTACAGTGACCCTAGTACTTCCTAAAAAAACTAATGTGTATGAAAATATTAATTTTATTAGATGCTTTCTAGACTGTGATAAGTTAAATTGTTAAATGTATTCATTGGGTCATTTTGATTACAGTGATACTAAATAACGAATGTGTCCATTATTACAAAGTTAGTATACTTGCATGTCTATCAAGTTCAGACAGAAGAAAAACAGAGGTTATGTTTGAAGAAGAGGGATCGTTTTTAAACGGTTCTGTCACCAGATTTAACCCTATTAAACTGGCTGACATTAGCGATGTGACCCTAACTCTCCTAATCTTATGCTTCTGGATGCTCCCGTTACTGCACAATTTTAACTTTTATAATATGCTAATTAGCCTCTCGAAGCAGGGGGGGGGGGCATTGCTCCTGCTCCTAGAAGCTCCGTTTACCCACCTCACGCCACGCCCTGCGGTCCTTGATTGACAGGGCCAGGCAGCGCTCGTCTCCTCCTACCGGCCCTGTGTGCTGGGACTGCTCGTGCGCGAGATTTATCCAGCATACAGGGCCGGCCGGAGAAGATGAACGCTGGCCCTGTCTATCAAGGACGGCAGGGAGTGACTTGAGGTGGGCTAACGGAGCCTCTAGGAGCAGGAGCAATGCTCTATCTGCTCCTAGAGGCTGATTAGCATATTATAAAAGATACAATTGTGCAGTAACGGGGGCATCTAGAAGCTTAAGATTGGGAGAGTTAGGGTCTGCTGACATTACCACATCGCTAATGTCAGCCAGTTTAATAGGGTTAAATCTGGTGACAGAGACCCTTTAAGAACATTTTGCTATTGCTCACGAAAATTGCTCAAAAGAATTGCATGAGTCAATCTGTCCTAAAACGTGCCTCCGATTCTCATTTGGTGATCAGACTTTAAAGGCATTTTCCCATCTTGCTATTTCGTCCTCACCTGCAGCGGCTCTGCTGTTCACTTCCTTGTTTCCTGCCGCTAAGGCTGGGCGGGGCTTAGGCAGTTTGAGTGAAGGCCGGCCCCGCCTCCTTATGACATCACCCTGAGAAGTGATTTCATATGTGCTCATTCATGTGGAGAGAATGAGTCATCAGTCTGGCAGCCTTTGTTCCCTCTACTCCATATTGGTGCCCCCTGTGTCTGTTCTATTCAAAATGTCCTCCCCTCTATGTCCATCCATTCATGCGTCCACCTTTGTTCAATATGCTCTCCAATTACTTGAATGAACTGTCCGGGTGGCCGCGCATGCGCTGATCTATATTCTTTTGTGCAGCGTTTACTATAGAGCTGCGCATGCGTGGCTCTATTTTAGACGCGGCTCAAAGGAATATAGATCAGCGCATGCGCGGCTGTCCAGCGCCGTGCGCGTTCACAATTACAATAAAAGGGCCGGACACTACATCGCAAGTGCGGCCCATGGATGTGACAGGCGAGAGGTGGCCGTATCCATGGGATACCAACATAAACAAAGGAGAATGAAACATCTAATTTTCTAGAATTTTTAATAAAATATATTTATGAAAATGTTCAATAGCAGCAATATATTAAAATACACTATGATCACTAAGATGGGAATACCCCTTTAATATTTCTATTCCTCTCATGAGCAAAACATTATTTTTTTATTTTTGTGTTTCTATTTTCACTGTTTCTAGAGTTATAACATTTTTATGTTGTCGTTCACATAACTGTATGAGGGCTTGTTTTTTTTGTGTTTTTTTTTTCTGGACAAGTTGTGATTTCTAATTTATTATTGCATGAGATGCAGTGGGAAGCTGAAAAATAAAAATAAAAAATCCAAATAGGGTAGAACTGGAAAAAAATGCAATTCTGAGACATTTGAAGGGATTTGGTCTTTGCAGTGTTCCCAGTGCAGTAAAACCGACCCAAACCGGTCATAATCTGCGTCAGTACAATTACAGCAATACCACGGTTTCTATAGTTTTCTTCTGTTTTAAAACTGGAAAACAAAATTAATTCTTTGGAAAACGTTTTTTCTTATCATCACCATATCCGGGCCCCTGTAACTTTAGGTCTACAGTAGTGTTGAGCGAACAGTTCGAAAATCGTTCGGGTCCGTACCGAATTTTGGGGTGTCCGTGACACGGACCCGAACCCGGACATTTTCAAAAAAGTTCGGGTTCGGGTCCAGTGTTCGTCGATTACTTCCCGCTTTCTGAAGGGCTGCACAGCAGCCAATCAGCTAGCGTTTTACTTTTGCCCTAAGAGCCCATCACAGCCATGCCTACTAATGTGACCCAGCCTCTATTTAAGCTGGAGTCACGTAGCGCCCGCACGCCACACTGCTCTGACTAGTGTAGGGAGAGGATGCAGCTTCTGTGAGGGCGAGATAGGCAGGGATAAAGAAGTGATTGAATGATCTACCTTTCTACACCTGTGCATCAGAACAACTCAGCTGAGCTGTTCACTGAAAGTCACTATTTTGTTGAGACTGGCCAGAGCGATTTTTACTGGCACATGTAACTGGGCTGACCGGGCGGTGGCCATTTTGGGACTCTGTGGTGCGCCAGCACAAGCTGCCACAGAGTCTAAAACCAAAGCTCCAAAGAAGTGAAAAATCTACACCTGTGAATCAGAACAACAGCCATTCAGCTGCTCAGTCAAAGTCAATTTTTTCTGGCTGGGCAGGCCGTTTTCTGAGCACATGTTACTGGGCTGATAGGCGGCGGCCATTTTGGGACTTGTGGTGCTACAGCAAAGCTGCCACAACGCCCATTAATCTCATGTAATAGTCGATTTTTTCATAGATATACTACATCAGGGGTTTGGCTGTGCTTGTGTCACCCATACTAACTGCAAAGATATTTAATATATCAGTGGTGAAACTGAAAATAACCCACTTGGATAGCAAATCCCATGAATGTGCTGTTCCAGCTAGGCTAGCCAGTGTCACTACAGGCAAGTCCAATACTGTCAGCCAGAAATATTTTTTTTTTTATGTGCCAGAAATATAAATTAGAAAAAGCTTTCACCGTAATAATAAAATTATTCTGGTGTTAGACCAGAAGAAGCACTCCTGTTGTAATTAATACTGTAAAAAGGCTTAGGCAATATTTCTACCAGTGTGGGAAATTTATCTAGCAAAACTAGCATTTTAAAAATTCCGGTGTTCTGAAATACCAGCAGTCCTCTTGTAATTAATACTGCAAAAAGGCATTATATCGTCCAGTGTTGTAATTTTGGTGAAAAAAAGGCCAATTTAATCAATCTGGTGTTAGTTACACCAGAAACAGTAGGCCTCACGTTTTTACTCCTGTAAAAAGGAATTATATCTCCCCGTGTGGGAATCTATGTACCAAAACTAGCATATTTAAAATTCCGGTGTCCAATTAGCAGCAGTCTTCTTGTAATTAATACCGCAAAAAGGCATTACATTGTCCAGTGTTTTAATTTTGGTGAAAAAAAAGGCCAATTTAATCAATCTGGTGTTAGTTTGACCAGAAACAGTAGGCCTCACGTTTTTACTCCTGTAAAAAGGAATTAATACCGCAAAAAGGCATTACATTGTCCAGTGTTGTAATTTTGGTGAAAAAAAGGCCAATTTAATCAATCTGGTGTTAGTTAGACCAGAAACAGTGGGCCTCACGTTTTTACTCCTGTAGAAAGGAATTAAATCTCCCCGTGTGGGAAACTATG
>JAKVIS010003561.1:0-16667 GCA_033119425.1 Bufotes viridis
CTACTGGTCACACTGGGTTTACCCTAATGGTAAATGGACCAGTCACCAGAAGCGTCATCTTGGCTAGGACTATAAGTCCACGCTAGGACCGCGCAGTGCACCCTTGGCACATGTGGAGTAGTTTTCTTTGTGGCAGGGCTAGGACAATGGTATCTCCTGCATATCTATGTGGGTGTACTACACTATTCAGGCACAGGATTAAAGGGCCAGAAGAGACGCCTCCTTTGATGCCTGGTCCTATAAATCAATTACAGGAGGGAGAGTCTGGCGGTGAAGATGGGAGGAGCTAAGGAGCAGCAAGAGTCTGTCCTTGGTGCACTTTAGGCCTCCTTTGCACAATTTTAGAAGATTATATCTCTCAATAATACCACTATTAATCACTTGGGACATCCCTATCAGACAGTGTGTCTGGTTTAATAGTGTTAGTCCTGGTGACATGTCCTATCTTTTGCGGCATGGCTGCAGGGACCCAGAACTACACATTTCCGCAAAACGGACATAGCCGTTTGAATGCACCTTAACTTTTAACATGGATATCTCAGTTATAGCATCTCAGTGTGTAGTACCCCAGATGTGGCACTACCATTTTTACACCTAGCTACTGTCTCTAATGGTTTGAAAAAGAATGTCATCTGTGTATTTAATTCCAGGTCCTCTGATACCGTGCCTTAATAATGTTGTTATGCAACTGTTATTACATATAATGTGCCTGGTTGTCCAGCAGGTGGCAGTGTATCTGGCAAGAGTACCTTTGGATAGAATGGAACTTACCATTCCATCCTTCCCCCTTTTGGGCAGAAGTGGGCTAGTCCTACTTCCTACCAAGGAAAGGGTTGCAGGAAGCTATATAGGGAGTTGAGTTTAGAGTCCAAAGAGAGCAGACATGGTGCAGTAAGGGGAGTGATTCCCCCCTCCAGCTGCAGGAGCCCCGGGAAGCAACTTGTAAAGCACCCTGGCTCCAGGCAGTTTACAGACAGAGTATTAAGAGGGGTCCACAGCCAAAGCCCCCCACTCAACGGTACCAAAACTGCTAGAAAGTCCAGTAACCAGACTGAAGACAGAAATTAGCACAGCAGCAGAGAGATAAAGCAAACTATACAAGTTCACCTGCCAGTTTACCCTTAGCCTGCTGGAGCCAAGAGAAAGTTCACATGTTATGCAAAAGTACGCTCAAGCTCACCTGTACCTTTTTTGTACCAGACGTGCACAGTTATAGTCTGATTTCCAACCTTTTGTAATCGATTAAGTGAAAACCAGCACCGTTCTTAAAAGCTGTGACAATCCTTTATTCTTGAGTACAGCAAGAACATACAAATAATCATGGCACCCCGACTGTAAACGTGTTTTAGACAAACTACATGTCCTTAAACATTACCAAAATTATTAAGGACATGTAGCTTGTTCGAAACACGTTTACAGTTGGGGTGCCTTGATAATTTCAATGTGCTTGCTGTACTCAAGAATAAACAGTCATCACAGCTTTTAAGAACGATGCTTGTTTTTAGTGTATGAAAGATCAAATATTGTTTGGATGACACAGGTTTATTGTAAGTTTATCCAAGTAAAACCCCAGGCTAACCCCAGGGAGCAACAGTATCAGGGTAGGAGCACGTGACACAAACTATAGGAGCCGCAACATACCACCTGGCATCCTAAACACTGGGAATCGATCGCTCTGGGGGGTGGCCCGTTGTAGGTAAAAGTTCAGATCTCATATACAGAGTCTTTATTTATGGATCTGACCATGCACTTCACAGTTATCATGGACATCACTACTCAAGGAAAATTTCTGTTCCGAATTGTTAACAACCACAGAGTATGTAGCATCCCCAAGCCAGGGCAATGTATGGAACTAACCTGGGGAATGCCAGTGATGGAGAGGCCGGCACGCTGTTGCTCTGGGGCACTCTCTGGGTTCTTGCGGGACACAGCCAGGTGGAATGTGAGGTGCCCTTGGTGTTGTAGTTTAACGTGCCTATGGCTGGGTCCCTGAGGTGTCGTGACGCCAGTGCCAGTAAACGGTGGCACACCGTATTTATAGTAGGAATAACAGAGGTGCAGACTTGTAACTTGAAAACAGAATTCCAACTTTACTGAAAACAGTGATGATACAGTAAGCAGTCTTTCCAACAGTTCCTTTTTGCAGACAATCACAATTGCAGTGGTCTTACATCCAGCAAGGTAAAACAGAGGGTGATAATACAGGACTTGGAATTGCAGGTGAACCTTACTTTCTTCCTGACTCGTCCTGACTGGAATTGATGCTTCAAGGCCCCAATGCCCTACTTCTGGCTTATATCCTTGAATCTCCAGTTTATAATGTACCTCCTCTTGACATTTAGTACCTCTTGCTCTAGGGATTGCCTCCAGGTTGACTTCTGCTGAACTCGCCTAGGCCTGAGACATGTGGCCTTCACAGACTCCAGGGTCTGCACTCCTTCTCCTAGGGCACCATCTTCCTAGGGTGGATTCCTCACAGGCCATAAGGCCTGGGTTTGGCCTTCACAGGCACATGGCCTGCACTTGTCTAAGGCATACTCTAGACTGCCTTCCCTTCCCCTGACTGGGCCTTATATAGACTAGGGCAACCTAGCTCCTCTAGTGACTAGAGCTGGAATTACATCCCTAGCCGGCCTGCACATAGCACATTTCACAGTAACAGGGGAATCAAATACCATAAATTACATTGATTTACATTGCATGGCACAAATAGGACCTTTACCAGCCTCCTCCTAAAATGAGAGGAGCGACAGCAGCCAAGTGACCCTTCCGTAGTGACGGGCAGTACAACTCCCGTACACTACATACCCCGCTGCTTTAAGCTGAGTACGCCTCGTACTCTACCAGGGTACCGCCCTACTGGAATTTCCACCTGAAAGAGACAAAAGAAAAACATGCAAGAATACATACATATCAGTACTCAATTCTATCTGCATCGACAATTGTCATCAGGTCCAGCTGACTGACGGAGAAGTGCGGTGACAAGGGCGTCGCTCTTTCTTCAGGATAAAGAGTGGAACTGGGGCGCTGACCTGGCACAGCGGATGTTAGGGAATACCAGGATAGTCCATGACAATGAGTGAGTCCATAAAAGCATATCACAGAGACTCGCACACAGGAGTCCATCTCTGGGCACATAGACTTAGATAAAATATGTTTTAGCAATAATACGGTCAGCAGCACATACATAAAATCACAATACAGGACTCTGACAACACCAGGGTAACATCTTCCTGGCAAGTCCTGCGTATATTTAAAGTGCTGACATAAAAGAACCCTTTTCAACCTGAAATGGGGGTTAAAAAGGGATAAGGTGCAAATAAAAGCAACTTGGAAGTATTAAAGTACTTAACGCCACAATGTTAGCAGCAGGCAGGATGTCCCGGAACAGAAAGAGGCAGGCTGGGAGCAGTGGTTCCACAGTGGCAACTTATTTGTCAAACATGCCACCGGCCGTGGGGAACTGGCAGCAAGCTCTACCAGCCTGGCAAACTTAAAGGAACAGTTCCTGCAACATGTATGATGTCCCTGTGAGGATGAGCAAAATGGCCTAGCAGGCCTGCTCACAGGTAGGTGTCAAATGAGCCCCGCTCGTCGGAGGTAGTGCAGCCCTGTGCTGCAGGTAGTCTGGGCCATGCACCAGGGCCACTTGGAGGGGGTGCCCACCAAAGAGAATGGGCTGGAAACATCACCGGTATTGGGCCTACCCACCTCACTGGCCCGCTGGGTTGCGGACACATAGGAGCTGCTGGTCTCGGGACACGGGCCGGCGCTGGGGTAGACACTTCCTCTGGCCGGGACATAACGCTCCCGTCACGGCGGACTCGGCTCCTGGCATAAGTCAATTTATCCGCTGTTACACGGACCTTGGGTGGCTCAGCGTTAGCGGTAGGACCTTGGACTACGGGTTCGGGTGGTACAGGGGTCACAGGTAACTCACCACCGCTGGACTGCTGCGCTGTCTTCTTAGAATCTGCCACTTGCCGCAGGCCATCCAGGTAAGCCTGTAAGGAAGCGATCCGCTCCTCCAGGGCGGAGATCTCACTGCTGGATTCCGGCACACTTGCAGCAGGCTCAGATGAGGTTCTATCCTGGCGGTTCTTCCGCAGGTCATCCATGGCTTCACTGAACTGGGCCATCCGCGCCCAATCAGCGGCTGTCTTCTCTCGTCGCGGCAGCTCTGGAGAGGGGTAAGGACTGGGAGGCTTGTCCAGGATCGCCGGCTGCCAGAAAATGTTCGGGCCGAGAAAGGAACTCTTCTCCTGGTACGTATTCCGATGGGTCCCGGCGGGTCCTCTGCCTCCACCGGATCTTCTGCTTCTTCCCAGTCCTCCGGTACCGGTCCAGGACGGGTCACCGCAGTGGCATATGGGCCTCGCAGGCCCTCTGCGGGAGTGAACTCCACTTTCTCTCCGACCGCTAGATTATGCAGTCGCCCGGGAGATAGCTGCGCTTGACGGACCGGCGATTCACGTAATAGTCCCGGTTGGTGCCGGTTTCTTGGATGAAGCCAAATCCTCTGACCTTATCAAACTCGAGCACGACTCCGGTGCGGCGCTCAAGCTGGGGCTTGCTGTCCCTGGAATCTTCATAGATCCGCTTGGTGACTTCCTCGAAGTACTTCTTCTGAGTGGTGGTTTTTAAAGTTGCCGCCACTCGGATCTCGGCCATCAGGGCCGACTCACGCTGGGTTCCGCGGGAGAAAGCCTTCTCTGGCGGGTGAAAACGGCAGGGCTCGGCTTGTGGCCATGGACAGGTCTGGGCCATGTCGCTGGGAGTATACGCTGGGGGCGCAGGGCGCTCCTTAGTTGCTCCTGGGGTCGCCTCCATTGCACCAACTACGGCCCGGATCCCTCCGATTCAGGTAGGAAACCCCGTAGCAGGGTGAGCCACTGTTCCAGCAGGCTCCACCCCGTCGATTCTTGCACGCCCCTAGGTATTCCAGTATAGGGTAGGCGGTGTCCATATTATAATCCTCAAGGGAAGGCGTTACCTCCAGGTCGCCTCCTCCTCCTCTTGGAGGGTTTTGGCGCCAAATTTTCGCGCCACTGAGGACAGTGATGGCGCAAGAAGAAGTCCAATACGCCGGCGGCCATCTTGGACGCCATGATGCATCAATTCAATGACAGCAAGCAGTGGTAGTAAAACAGCATAAAAGTCCACAAAAATGCACTTTGAAGTGGCGATTTTCTTCCTCTTGATAGCGCAACACTGCACAGCGCTTTCTGGAGGTTTTTGGGACACTTTTCTGTACGTTTTAGGTCCGCAAAGTTTACTTCAAATAAACAGGCGTTTTGTCACTTGGCAAACTGGTTAAGGCACAAAGTTCACGTTTTTGCTCACAGTCCGTAAAACGTGCGTATCCTGTTCGTGACGCCAAAATGTAGCATCCCCAAGTCAGGGCAATGTATGGAACTAACCTGGGGAATGCCAGTGATGGAGAGGCCGGCACGCTGTTCCTCTGGGGCACTCTCTGGGTTCTTGCGGGACACAGCCAGGTGGAATGTGAGGTGCCCTTGGTGTTGTAGTTTAACGTGCCTATGGCTGGGTCCCTGAGGTGTCGTGACGCCAGTGCCAGTAAACGGTGGCACACCGTATTTATAGTAGGAATAACAGAGGTGCAGACTTGTAACTTGAAAACAGAATTCCAACTTTACTGAAAACAGTGATGATACAGTAAGCAGTCTTTCCAACAGTTCCTTTTTGCAGACAATCACAATTGCAGTGGTCTTACATCCAGCAAGGTAAAACAGAGGGTGATAATACAGGACTTGGAATTGCAGGTGAACCTTACTTTCTTCCTGACTCGTCCTGACTGGAATTGATGCTTCAAGGCCCCAATGCCCTACTTCTGGCTTATATCCTTGAATCTCCAGTTTATAATGTACCTCCTCTTGACATTTAGTACCTCTTGCTCTAGGGATTGCCTCCAGGTTGACTTCTGCTGAACTCGCCTAGGCCTGAGACATGTGGCCTTCACAGACTCCAGGGTCTGCACTCCTTCTCCTAGGGCACCATCTTCCTAGGGTGGATTCCTCACAGGCCATAAGGCCTGGGTTTGGCCTTCACAGGCACATGGCCTGCACTTGTCTAAGGCATACTCTAGACTGCCTTCCCTTCCCCTGACTGGGCCTTATATAGACTAGGGCAACCTAGCTCCCTCTAGTGACTAGAGCTGGAATTACATCCCTAGCCGGCCTGCACATAGCACATTTCACAGTAACAGGGGAATCAAATACCATAAATTACATTGATTCACATTGCATGGCACAAACAGGACCCTTACCAGCCTCCTCCTAAAATAAGAGAAGCGACAGCAGCCAAGTGACCCTTCCGTAGTGACGGGCAGTACAACTCCCGTACACTACAAGTAGAACTGTAATTCCTAGCTGTGGGATAAAGGTTTGACTTAAGGCTGGCCAGGACGAGTCAAAATATGGGGCAGGGTTGCCAACTATCCAGAAATTTCTGGACAGTCCATAACAATAAGTGACTTTCTTCCTCTGTCCTTGAAAAGAAATAGATAAATCCATGATTTTTTTGATGAAAAGTTTGACTAAATAATTGTGGGGGTAATTATCATCATTTCACAGCTCTCAGTAAATGCTGGCAATGAGTTCTTATCAGTATTTTAAGCTATAGACGTGTAATACTTATAATCCTTACCATTCATTCTAGTTTCACAATTTGTCCGTAACAAATGTTGTCTTTCCGTGACTTTGTTATATGTTCTCCATAAAAAGAAAGATTTTGGTTGGCAACCCTGGCATGGAGGGTTGTTTTCACAATTTCCTCTCACTGCAGTAAAGCTTCAGTGCCTTGCAAAGTCTGGACCTTTATTTCTTTCTCTCTTTTCCTGGAGTGCTATAAAAGTAGAGAGTTCTTTCTCTTAGTAGATAATCCTCAGAGATGGTGATTCTTTGGAACTTTAGCCTTGTCTTATGAGGAACAGAGCACATGTCAGAGCTCTTATTTCCTATGCTAACTACTCTCTAGGCTCAGCTAGGGGCAGACCCATATCCCACACCTAACTTCCTGCAGGGGCTGAGTCAGCATTATTAAACCCGACTGATCCATACAGCGATATGCTGGTACATTTCAAGATATTAACATGTTAAAGAACATTATAAAACAGGACATAACAAGAAAAGTTTGCAAGTACCCTATTTTGCGGTACTGCACAAATAGCAAAGTTATGGACAAGTTTTCAAGTCCCTAAAAAGTTGCTAATAAAATTGTCATGCAATGTAAGTTTTTGTGTAGCCTCAACTGTGCCTGCATACACCCCTAAAGTGTGACAACTGCAATACAAAAGAATATCCCTAAAAGTACTGGCCACAAGTTGCATGTCTAGTATTTTTAAGGGTATATTCCCTAAAGGCAGATTTGTTTCAGAAATTAATCTCAGTGTGAGCCATGTAGCGGGGACCCCTGTCCTAGCAGAGTAGGTGGCTTGACGGAGGTTTAAGCAAGGATAGGGGTTGCGCTAAGTTGTGGGCTTACAAATATGGCTTAGGTATTTGAAGACTGTTGGTTTCTTACGGGGGAGTATATCTCTAAGGAAGGAATGGATAGGGGCTTGGGTGTTTGTTTTCTTATTGGGGGGTATATCTAAGGAAGAAGAGGATAGGATTTTATGGGACATTTGGCTATTTTGTTTCCTTCATTAGGATTTGGGTAAGCGTGGGAGGAAGGGTCCTTGGAGGCATCAGATCTGAAGGTAATACACAATAAATGATTGGAGCCTGGAACAGAGTGCACCAAAATGCATTCCGTTTTGTTGCATTCCCATGACACACATAACAGCCCTGCAAGCAGCGTTTTTGAGTTTGTCATGAAATCCTGATCAAGACGGATCCAGCATGAAACACAAAGAAGGTCAATGGTGCAGGATCCATTTTTTTTCAGAAACACAAAAAAAATGGATATGGCACCAGTAGTATTTTATACTGGATGTGTTTTTGCTGATCCCCTGATGAATCTATCTTAACAGGCATTTTCTATCGCTGACTGTGGCAATAAACCACCATCTTCAATTTTTTGTTATCTAGAACAGATCAGTATCATAAACCTGATCAATCTGGGCTCCTGCATGGAGCCATATGGTTCAGGGGCAGCAGATTGATTTTTCTCTCCTTTTGGTTGTTTTTTTCTCCATAAGAGCTCATTCATTACACCTGTTAACATATAAGACTCGATGTGTGAGCATTGAAGTGGATGGTAAAAAACATAGGTCATAGAATGTGCCTCATTTATCAAAAATGTCTGGAAAAAAAAAATGTAATCGGTACCCATAGCAACCAATCAGAGTTCAGCTTTTATTTCATAAACTGCACTCGTGAAATGAAAGCTGTGCTGTGATTGATCACTATGGGTGACAGCCCTGTGTATGTCTGCTTTAACCTGCTGCTGAATGGCTTAAGTGGTTATGTCATGTGACCATGGCAGCCAATCAGAGGCTTGCCTGGTGATTGATGATGTCACAATGCCCCCCGAGCCTATAAATAGGCGTGTGCGGCATCAGGGGGCAACCATTTCTCACTTGGTTTTGAGAAAGCGACTTTGCAATGAGGATCACAGCGATTGTCTTCATTATTTTTTCTCTCATTGTCCAAGGACTCGGGAGACCACTGCCAGGACCAGGTAAGGGATGATCAAATTAGCTCCTTACTGCCCCAGACCACCACGGATGCTTATTTCACCCCTCCCCCTCATCCCCCATTTACTGCTCTAAACCTTATAATAACCCCTTAGGGCCCTTTATATGGTGGAATTTGAAATTTTGGCACAAACATCACACCAAAAGTCCAGAGACAGTTACGTGTCTGCTTCCCATTGTCGCAGCCCAACAGTTTAAAGCCATGACATTGCCAAAAAGAGACATATCCCTTCTTGGTGCAGTGCGGACAGACATTGCTTGAAGCCACAACAGGTGTCTGCTCGCGGTTTAGCTTCATTCAGTGCTGCTAAGCTGCAAGTTGGCTTGTTGCATCCAAAGCGAAGGGCGCGTAAAAATCTGCTCTGTGAATTTACCCTTAGGACTTTTTATCCCTACATTTACATAAAGGTTTAACCAAGGTTCAGGAGGGAAGTGTTGTCAATAAGATGCTAAACACAAGAACAAGGAGACACAATCTGAAATTAGCTGGGGGTAAGATCAGGAGCAATGTCAGGAAATAATATTTTACTGAAAGAGTGGTTGAAGCTTGGAACAAACTTCCAGCAGATGTGGTTAGGAAATCTACAGTAAGTGAATTTAAATATGCCTGGCCTATCCTAAGATAAAAAAGAAATAATATCAGGGCAGACTAGGTGGATCAGGTGGTCTTTTTCTGCCGTCACTCTTCTATGTTTCTATGGTTCATCGCAAACTATATCTTTTTAGGATCCAAATATTCCGGGGTCCATCCCCGATGAGGAGACTGCCTGGCAAAAAGGGTAAGTGTCCGCTCAAATGGACCAATAATCTAATGCATATACAGATATATAAGACCCAAGCTCCTTTTATAATTAATGTCAATGTAGATCTGGCATATAATTACACAGCGCCACCCACTGGACTATCATAGAATGCCTCTGACTGCTACTGCTGTTACGTGGATTTGCTGCTTATTTTATAACTTTTTTTATACTTTTGCAGAATCAGTGTCTGCTGCCTGGTTCCGTGAAACATCCGACCGGTTCTGGAATTCAGGTAATTGAATTTTTGCATTTAAATTTTATTTTCTGTTAAACTCCTTGTGAGATTTAATACTTATTCTGTGATTTTTCATCTCATTTCATTTGTTTCTACAGTGATTCCAGGAAGGCCAACTTTGGCCAAAGTGGTCGTGGCTGGAACATCGCTTATTGTCATCGTCCTGGGGCTCGGACTGTTGCTATTCATCTACGTTTAGTAAGTTTACACTTTTATATATTTGGGGACTTTTATGAAGACTTCAATAGAGACTGGTTAATCAATTCCCCCATGTTTTCAGCTCAGGTTAGAGAGATCATATTTAAGGACGATGAGGGCAACATGATTTAGACCCATAGTTAAGCTCAGGGATAGGGTGGTAATCAATTGAGGGATGTTACTTTATACGGGAGTCCGGGACTATGATATGGATTCCCATGCCCACACACATGTCCTTTATCAAATATTACTTTTTGTTGTCCTACAATTTTTTGAGAATTTATATATTTTTTTCATTTTTAGTCGTAAATTCCATCCTGAATATCTGCAAGTCGAGGAGGAGCTTTTTAAGGGCAAACGAGTGATGAGGCCCGAATCACCAACCGGATGGTTTTCAATGATGCTGCATAGACCAGGTAAGACTAATTCTATAACTAGGAGAGGCTAAGTGCCATCCTGCAATTTTATCATCTGACATTTCACCTTTTGCTTCCAATATCCATTTTGAATTCCTAATTCCGTTATTTTTTCTTTTCATAGTTCCTAAGAAACATCATGCTGTAAAAAAGCATAGGGACATTGAAGAAGGTGATGATGAAGAAGAAGAACAACGTCGTGCCTTGTCAGATTGGTTGATAGCAGCATCTAACTTCATGGTGGAAAACGAGCAGGAAAGAGAGGAGAGTGAAGATGACAGTGCCACTGGTGAGGGTGTGAAAAGTAAGGCAGTGAAAAAATATGTGGCTAAGAGAGTGAAGAAACTGACCAATCAATTAAAAGATAAAACAGTTGCCATAAAGAAGGAGGTCAAGCAGGCCAAAAACATCATGGCCACCAAGACCAAAAACATCAAGGTCACGGAGGCCAAAAAATCCTGGCCAAGAAGACCCAAAACATCATGGCCAAGAAGACTAAAAACATCAAGGTCAAGGAGGCCAAAAATATGGCAAAGAAGACCAAAAACATCATGGTCAAGAAGATCAAAAGCTCAAGAGACGAAAGTAACATCATCGTCTTGCCACAGTAACATCTCAGTGCTAAAGCTTAAAACATCTATTCCATCTGAATATTTCGACCACACCCCAGGACATCAGAGATATATGCACCATCTCTTAAAGCTCTCTTCAGAAAGCCGCTCATCCACCATCTTTTTCTATCCAAAAAGACTAAAAACATCATGGTCAAAGAGGTCAATAACATCATGGCCCAGTAGACCACTAACATCAAGGTCAAGAAGGCTATAAACATCATGGCCAAAAAGACCAATAACATCATGGTCTTCATCTTAACCATTAACACCATATTATCTTTAAAAAATAAAAAAAATAAAAATAAAAAATCTTAACTGGTCTGTGTGTTCTGTCCTTGATAGACATTTGTCATCATATCCCATAGCTAAGTGTACACTACTGGTCACACTGGGTTTACCCTAATGGTAATTGGACCAGTCACCAGAAGCGTCATCTTGGCTAGGACTATAAGTCCACGCTAGGACCGCGCAGTGCACCCTTGGCACATGTGGAGTAGTTTTCTTTGTGGCAGGGCTAGGACAATGGTATCTCCTGCATATCTAAGTGGGTGTACTACACTATTCAGGCACAGGATTAAAGGGCCAGAAGAGACGCCTCCTTTGATGCCTGGTCCTATAAATCAATTACAGGAGGGAGAGTCTGGCGGTGAAGATGGGAGGAGCTAAGGAGCAGCAAGAGTCTGTCCTTGGTGCACTTTAGGCCTCCTTTGCACAATTTTAGAAGATTATACAGTCATGTGAAAAAATTAGGACACCCTTTGAAAGCATGTGGTTTTTTGTAACATTTATAATAAATGGTTATTTCATCTCCGTTTCAACAATACAGAGAGATTAAAGTAATCCAACTAAACAAAGAAAACTGAAGAAAAGTCTTTTCAAGATCTTCTGTAAATGTCATTCTACAAAAATGCCTATTCTAACTGAGGAAAAAGATAGGACACCCTCACATGTATTCCCTCTTAAATTGGCTCAGATCTCACACAGGTATATCACACCAGGTGCACATAATTAGTAGATCGTTACTCTGCATGTTGAATGAGGCTTGCCCTATTTAAACCTCAGACATTTAGTTTGGTGTGCTCCTGACTGTTGAAGTGAGAGTGAGCACCATGGTGAGAGCAAAGAGCTGTCAGAGGACTTCAGAAAAAGATTGTAGCAGCCTATGAGTCTGGGAAGGGATTTAAAAGATCTCAAAAGATTTTGAAATCAGCCATTCCACTGTCCGGAAGATAGTCTACAAGTGGAGGGCTTTCAAAACAACTGCCAACATGCCCAGGACTGGTCGCCCCAGCAAGTTCACCCCAAGAGCAGACCGCAAGATGCTAAAAGAGGTCTCCAAAAACCCTAAAGTGTCATCTCGAGAACTACAGCAGGCTCTGGCTACTGTTGATGTAGAAGTACATGCCTCTACAATCAGAAAGAGACTGTACAAGTTTAACTTGCATGGCAGGTGTGCAAGGAGGAAACCTTTGCTTTCCAAGAGAAACATCGAGGCCAGACTGACATTTGCCAGAGATAAAGTTGACAAAGACCAGGACTTCTGGAATAATGTTCTTTGGACAGATGAGTCCAAAATTGAATTATTTGGACACAACAGCAGAGGACATGTTTGGCGTAAACCAAACACAGCATTCCAAGAAAAGAACCTCATACCAACTGTGAAGCATGGAGGTGGAAGTGTCATGGTTTGGGGCTGCTTTGCTGCAGCAGGACCTGGTCAGCTCACCATCATAGAATCCACGATGAATTCTACTGTGTATCAGAAGGTGCTTGAAGAACATGTGAGACCATCAGTTAGAAAATTAAAGCTGAAGCGGAACTGGACCATGCAACATGACAATGACCCAAAACATACTAGTAAATCAACCAAAGATTGGCTGAAAAGAAGAAATGGAGAGTCCTGGAATGGCCAAGTCAAAGTCCAGATTTGAACCCCATTGAGATGCTGTGGGGTGACTTGAAAAGGGCTGTACGTGCAAGAAACCCCTCAAACATCTCACAGCTGAAAAAGTTCTGCATTGAGGAGTGGGGTAAAATTTCCTCAGACCGATGTCGAAGACTGGTAGATGGCTACAAGAACCGTCTCACTGCAGTTATTTCAGCCAAAGGAGGTAACACTCGCTATTAGGGGCAAGGGTGTCCTATCTTTTTCCTCAGTTAGAATAGGCATTTTTGTAGAATGACATTTACCCTGGGTTCAGACCTGAGCGTTCTAAAAACGCGCGTTTTACGCGCGTTTTTGTCGCGCGTATTTCAGCGCGTTTTTGCAAATAGGAAACGCGCGTAAAACGCGCGTTCTTGTGATTGACTACTGTGGTGTCAATCACAAAACGCGCGTCAAACGCCCCAAAAGAAGCTCAAGTACTTGTTTATGCGTTGGACGTTTTACAGCGCGTTCAAACGCGCTGTAAAACGCTCAAGTGTGAACCACTCCCATAGGGATGCATTGGTTTTAATCTGTTGAGTGTTTTACAGCGCGTTTGAACGCGCTGTAAAACGCTCAGGTGTGAACCCAGGGTAACAGAAGATCTTGAAAAGACTTTTCTTCAGTTTTCTTTGTTTAGTCGGATTACCTTAATCTCTCTGTATTGTTGAAACGGAGATGAAATAACCATTTATTAAAAATGTTACAAAAAACCACATGCTTTCAAAGGGTGTCCTAATTTTTTCACATGACTGTATCTCTCAATAATACCACTATTAATCACTTGGGACATCCCTATCAGACAGTGTGTCTGGTTTAATAGTGTTAGTCCTGGTGACATGTCCTATCTTTTGCGGCATGGCTGCAGGGTCCCAGAACTACACATTTCCGCAAAACGGACATAGCCGTTTGAATGCACCTTAACTTTTAACATGGATATCTCAGTTATAGCATCTCAGTGTGTAGTACCCCAGATGTGGCACTACCATTTTTACACCTAGCTACTGTCTCTAATGGTTTGAAAAAAGAATGTCATCTGTGTATTTAATTCCAGGTCCTCTGATACCGTGCCTTAATAATGTTGTTATGCAACTGTTATTATATATAATGTGCCTGGTTGTCCAGCAGGTGGCAGTGTATCTGGCAAGAGTACCTTTGGATAGAATGGAACTTACCATTCCATTCTTCCCCCTTTTGGGCAGAAGTGGGCTAGTCCTGCTTCCTACCAAGGAAAGGGTTGCAGGAAGCTATATAGGGAGTTGAGTTTAGAGTCCAAAGAGAGCAGACATGGTGCAGTAAGGGGAGTGATTCCCCCCTCCAGCTGCAGGAGCCCCGGGAAGCAACTTGTAAAGAACCCTGGCTCCAGGCAGTTTACAGACAGAGTATTAAGAGGGGTCCACAGCCAAACGCCCCCCACTCAACGGTACCAAAACTGCTAGAAAGTCCAGTAACCAGACTGAAGACAGAAATTAGCACAGCAGCAGAGAGATAAAGCAAACTATACAAGTTCACAAGTTATACAAGCCAGTTTACCCTTAGCCCGCTGGAGCCAAGAGAAAGTTCACATGTTATGCAAAAGTACGCTCAAGCTCACCTGTACCTTTTTTGTACCAGACGTGCACAGTTATAGTCTGATTTCCAACCTTTTGTAATCGATTAAGTGAAAACCAGCAACGTTCTTAAAAGCTGTGACAATCCTTTATTCTTGAGTACAGCAAGAACATACAAATAATCATGGCACCCCGACTGTAAACGTGTTTTAGACAAACTACATGTCCTTAAACATTACCAAAATTATTAAGGACATGTAGCTTGTTCGAAACACGTTTACAGTTGGGGTGCCTTGATAATTTCAATGTGCTTGCTGTACTCAAGAATAAACAGTCATCACAGCTTTTAAGAACGGTGCTTGTTTTTAGTGTATGAAAGATTAAATATTGTTTGGATGACACAGGTTTATTGTAAGTTTATCCAAGTAAAACCGTTAAACTTCACCAAGTCTGGACTCTACTTACTCCACCAACTACGACTCCTTTGTTGCTACGCAGGCTAACCCCAGGGAGCAACAGTATCAGGGTAGGAGCACGTGACACAAACTATAGGAGCCGCAACATACCACCTGGCATCCTAAACACTGGAAATCGATTGCTCTGGGGGGTGGCCCGTTGTAGGTAAAAGTTCAGATCTCATATACAGAGTCTTTATTTATGGATCTGACCATGCACTTCACAGTTATCATGGACATCCCTACTCAAGGAAAATTTCTGTTCCGAATTGTTAACAACCACAGAGTAGAACTGTAATTCCTAGCTGTGGGATAAAGGTTTGACTTAAGGCTGGCCAGGACGAGTCAAAATATGGGGCAGGGTTGCCAACTATCCAGAAATTTCTGGACAGTCCATAACAATAAGTGACTTTCTTCCTCTGTCCTTGAAAAGAAATAGATAAATCCATGATTTTTTGATGAAAAGTTTGACTAAATAATTGTGGGGGTAATTATCATCATTTCACAGCTCTCAGTAAATGCTGGCAATGAGTTCTTATCAGTATTTTAAGCTATAGACGTGTAATACTTATAATCCTTACCATTCATTCTAGTTTCACAATTTGTCCGTAACAAATGTTGTCTGTCCGTGACTTTGTTATATGTTCTCCATAAAAAGAAAGATTTTGGTTGGCAACCCTGGCATGGAGGGTTGTTTTCACAATTTCCTCTCACTGCAGTAAAGCTTCAGTGCCTTGCAAATTCTGGACCTTTATTTCTTTCCCTCTTTTCCTGGAGTGCTATAAAAGTAGAGAGTTCTTTTTCTTAGCAGATAATCCTCAGAGATGGTGATTCTCTGGAACTTTAGCCTTGTCTTATGAGGAACAGAGCACATGTTAGAGCTCTTATTTCCTATGCTAACTACTCTCTAGGCTCAGCTAGGGCCAGACCCATATCCCACACCTAACTTCCTGCAGGGCCTGAGTCAGCATTATTAAACCCGACTGATCCATACAGCGATATGCTGGTACATTTCAAGATATTAACATGTTAAAGAACATTATAAAACACGACATAACAAGAAAAGTTTGCAAGTACCCTATTTTGGGGTACTGCACAAATAGCAAAGTTATAGACAAGTTCTTAAGTCCCTAAAAAGTTGCTAATAAAATTGTCATGCAATGTAAGTTTTTGTGTAGCCTCAACTGTGCCTGCATACACCCCTAAAGTGTGACAACTGCAATACAAAAGAATATCCCTAAAAGTACTGGCCACAAGTTGCATGTCTAGTATTTTTAAGGGTATATTCCCTAAAGGCAGATTTGTTTCAGAAATTCATCTCAGTGTGAGCCATGTAGCGGGGACCCCTGTCCTAGCAGAGTAGGTGGCTTGATGGAGGTTTAAGCAAGGATAGGGGTTGCGCTAAGTTGTGGGCTTACAAATATGGCTTAGGTATTTGAAGACTGTTGGTTTCTTATGGGGGAGTATTAGTGTTGAGCGCGAATATTCGAATCGCGAATTTTTTTAGCGAATATCGGCACTTCGCTAATTCGCGAATATTTCGAATATAGCGATTTATATTCGCTATTTCGAATATTCGTTAAATTTTTTTTTTCCCCCCCCAATTTTTTTTTCTACACCATTACTACTTACATGTCCAGACTGAGTGTCCTTGCTCCCTGCGATCTCCAGTCATTGTCCGTTGCTGTCATTATTTACTCCCATGCTAGAATGTACTGTCGGATTTGAGACTATCATTAAAATCGAATAATTCGAATATTTTCACAGGCTTTAATCGTATGGCGATTCTTCGTACTGAGTGACGAGCGATTTC
>JAKVIS010003562.1:0-16821 GCA_033119425.1 Bufotes viridis
TCAAGAATCAGCACGCGGTCGTAAAGCGCAGTTTCATACTATTCTATTTGCTGTACACAGTATTGAAACTACGATTAGTGGTATTACAGAGTTTTGGGTGTAGTCTGAATTAACCCTATAGTGGCAACATAATTTGTATCCAGATTACAGACAGTATTATACTTGTTCATTAAAGCTGGAACATTCAGATTTAGGACAAAATATTTAAAAATTAAATATGAACTTTGAATAAATATAGAATTTTTCCTGAATGGTTTAGGTACAATTAGCACAGCCAAGCCCTGATGATAGGATATAGCAAAAAAAACTAGGGATGATTAGATGGATTACATCGGTGGCAGCTTGTGCTGGTGCACCACAAGACACAAAATGGCCACCGCATCAACCTAAGATAAGACAGAAAAACTTGCAGCCTAAAAACCCACAAAGTGAGCAACTAGCTTTGGTATGGTTGAATGATTCTCAGCTGTAGATCGTATCCGTTCATTAGTGTGTGCTGCTGGGCTGACTTTTAACCTGCCTGGCTCGCACGTTTGACAGAAGCCACGCCCTCCTCAGCTACACTAATCAGAGCAGTGTGACGTGCGGCGCCACGCGACTCCAGCTAAATGAAGGTCAAGAGCATGAAGATCACATTGGTGCTATTAGGGTACATGAATAGGCCTTCTTAGGGCAAGAAGTAAAATGTTAACTGATTGCTGCCGCAGCTCCTTCTGGTGCCGAAGAAATCGACGAACACCGACCAATCAACTTTTTTGAAAGGTCTGGTTCGAACTGGTCGAATGCTGATATCCAGACTGGGCACGAACTAACCGTTATTCTAAACTGTTCGCCAACACGATATCATAGCTATGTTTAGTGGGCTGTATTTATACCACTTCACTGGGAATTTCAGTGTTTATATTTCCGAGTCTCAGTAAAGCAGAGACACCTCGCCCCCATCATACAAAGCTAAGTCCTCCTTCCTTTGTTGTGTGTTCTGACTCAGGCCTAGAGATGGTTGTCTTCATGGTGATGGAACTGTCATATTTACATGTCTAGTTAGGGTTTGTTTAGGGTTTATAGGTTCCAGCACAGAGTACCTACACTCTTGTGAATTTACTTATGCTGTTTACCAACAAAGGTAATAGATTTGTCAGGTGGTGACTGCTCCCTCTTCTGTCAGTAGCCTAGTCTGTGTAGAAGGAAATAGAAGACATTTATTTTCTTTCCCTTCCTCATTTTCACCGTGATACCCTCTCCTCATTACTTAGTTTGATTGGGAATAATTGAAGTAAGAAGAGTCCCATATTCAAACCATCATTTAATAAGAATTATAGAATAATGTGCCTGGGAACTTGAAATTAGAAATATTTTGAATTTTCTTAGATCTGTTCCTCCACAATAATCTGGTATCTCGGAGCTCAACAGGTTTCTCTTCTCATGGCTTATTTTGCTTTGATATGGGCTTTTCAGCCAGAGACCTTATATGAAGGTAAAAGTCTTTCAACCGTGTCTGAATCAAAGAGACTATTGAGACCAGGAATATGTGAAGGTTAAACTCAAAGATGATCATACTGAAGAAATGGAAAGACCTGAGAGCTGAGCGAACACCTGAGTTCGGGTCAGCGTAGTTCGGCCGAACTTCCGGGAAAGTCTGCCCTGATCCGAACCACCTGGAACTTCAATCCCAACCCAACTCATAGAAGTCAATGGGGACTGAATCCTAGTAACTGGGTATTGTAAAGACACCCAGAGGAGATACCAACAACGCAGAATATGACAAAACTTTGAGCTAACGACACATGGAACGCTTTCTCCAGAACAAATAGTCGATCTGAGAATTGCTGAAATAAGACGCGATTCTTGAGAGAGTTTGCTTAATCGCATTACGTATTTTCAATTTAAGATGTTAAAGAATTTCATCAGATATCAGAACTACTTATCAGTGTTAACAACATATGGATGGAATTATTTAGCAATGCTGTTGAAACGGGTGTTACAGATATATAAATAATCGCATTTCGATTTCAACTATACTTCAATATCCAAACAGCAGATTCTACTGGAGGAGGCTGCCTGTTGGTGACTAGCTCAAAAGTTAAATGCACAATGTTGCTGCTAAATACATAAGAATCGTGATATTTACATTTTATGAATTTTTTTAGTACCAATCTTTAAAATTCCAGAGAACACACTTAAGTCTAAAGTTGCAATCTGTCAATAGAACTTAAAGTTATTCCTAAGGCCGTTTTAGTATTGGTATGTAATAGAAGTTAGTATTAGTATTTAATATAACTCTAGAGCAATACAGTCAACTTTACACTGTTAATGCATTATTTGCAGAATACAACCACGTCAAGAATTGCGGTACGCATATTTAATACTGCAAAGTGCTAATTTGAGATCGAATTAAGAGAGACGGAGAGAGTGAGATTGCACTTCTGTCTGTTGATTGTATGGCAAAAGTAATTTTCAAAGAAGAGCTGATACTTCTTAATAACTGTAAGTAATTGAACTTAGTTGTAGTAATAGTGCAATGATTTAAACTTATTAATGATTTTTTTATTAGCCAAGAAGCTCAGTGGCCTTCACTGATCTCAGAACTGTTTTAGGAATTTTGGTTTCAAAGATGTTCCACTGCTAGTGACATAAACTCATCACAGGTTTTAGTAGACTGCAATGTAATTACATGAGTGATTAGTGAAAGACACTGTTAAGCAAAAGGTCAAGTCACTACTTAAATTGATGGCAATGTTCAAGTCACTGAAGGTTGGTAACATAAAGCCACTTTGAAGGGGCGGAAAGGTTCAAGTCACTTTTGGGGATGGCGATGTTCAAGTCAGTTTTAAGATGGTATGAACATGTCACTTTTAGCAAGGTGGTGTTCAAGTTTACTTAAGGCTAAAAGCTGTTCAAGTCACTTTAAAGATAAGAATGGTTTACTTTGACTGTTTTGATATTAAATGTTATTTTGATGATCTATATCTTGTGATAACGACATCAATGAATCAGATTAAAGCATTTTACTTGTTATCTGCAGGAAAGTTGAGAAGGTATGACCGCAGAAGGTCATAAAAGAGCAGAAAGAGACTGTCACTCCCACTATATGTTTACAACAGGCGCCGTGGCAGAAGGAGCGGTACTCATCAGTTGGGATGATCTAAAAGGTGGTCAGATCTGAAGCTACAGATGATCTGACTCAAGATCCAGATAAATCTTTCCAGTGCTATATTTATTTGGGAAGCTAACTGAGCAGATAGATACCGTCATGTTGTGAGAGAAAGATATTTGTCTTAATAAATCACTAGTGAAAGAACTGATGGGTGGTGTTAGATGGTGTGGTTGATGAGACCTCTTTCTACACATATGTTTTTGACTTCACACAGTTGACTTTGGCCCCTGAAGCTTGTCCAAACTCCTCGCACGCCTGACGAGTGTAGACAACAAGCATCATCAGGGACACCAGCCACATACCCAGTCGAAGTCATAGACTCGAATCACTTTGAGCTCCCTTGGGAGGCCTAACACCCAATAGCAGGAGTTGCTGAACTAACGAATATGTCAGCAGAGTGCAGGGGGAAAACACAGGTTCTAAATAAGATCAAAGAGACTGATGATACACTGACTGGCCAAATGAGAAGAGATAGAAGACGATAAAAGCATCCGACACTACCAGATTAGACCAAAATCTTTAACTGTAATTTCATGTTACTGTTTATCTAGTATTTTTAAAAATTTGGTCATCATTGCAGATGCCCGCTTCAAAGTGAGAGCTAAGTTTTCAAAGAAGAAGGCGGAGGTGGAGGAGGAGACAGACTCAATTTCCGGATTTAGAGGAGGAGGAAGAGGTAGGCCACTAAATAATAGGCCTGCAGCCCACTGCATGCAGTGAGAGGGGTGAAGGACTCGAGAGGCAGTAGTGAGGAGATGGTCACTACCCCAACAAGAAGGTAAATGGATGATGATATTTTGGCTGGCCCAGTCCTGTAAAGCTAATGTTACGGGTGGGAGACTGATTTCATACGATCTAACTGACACATATAAATTTTAAAGCATTCATATAACAAGCATGCAATATATAAAACTTTTTTGTGAGTATGATATTTTGAACAAACTATATTATTTTTTTTGAACAGAAGAAAATATAATAAAACAGGCAACAAATAGCACAGTAACACATAACAGTAATATAAAAATAAAAACAAACTAAAAAAGCAACTGATCAAACATCAAAACCATCACGCAACTGCTAAGTCAATAAACCCAAAATCTAAAAGGAAACTATTATTAATCCTACCAAAACCAATATATAAATAGATCAAGAAAAATATCATCTCAGCTTTAGAAGAATAATTAATGATTGCATTTTATCGCACATTTCCAAATTCCTTATTTGTTTGAGATTTTATGTTGATAAATAATTATGTTAAAAAAAAATAAAAACACAATGCGAAGGAGTTGCACTAGCTGTGTGAATGCAAATTAGAGCAGCAAACTGTAGAAGAGATGAGGCAGCTCAAGACAGTTCTCCCACCAAATGCGAGCCATGGAGGAGGCTCATCTTAAGGACATCAATATGATCTGCTGGAGGAGCAAGAGAAAATTAAAAATTACCTTAATTTTTGGTTATTTAGATTTATAGCAAAAGAATTTTATTTTAAATAAAGATTATTTTATAAAACTATAAATGTTAAACTAAATTATTAGTTATTGATTGTAAACAAAGGGTAGATATAAGTGTCATATTACAATTATTTTTCACACTGTAATCTTTCAAGGGCTCAAGTTCAACTGGTTTGCAAAGTGGGGATCTGTAAGGTTTGCAGCTGTAAACACATCCCGAAGGCTAGAGGGCTGCAAAGGCAAATGTTGTTTAAATCCTCAAATCAAATGTAGATAGGGAAACATGAGCAACATAAAAATGTAACAAATGAAACTCACTGGAGTAGAGGTCCTAGCAGTATAGAACCAGGTCTAAGCCACCGCTCCAATGGAGAAGGTCACTTTACTATTATTTGACCCCAGCACCCAGACAAAGGAGAGGTCCCAGCAGAGAATCTAGGCACTACATTTCACCACCACAGGAGTGAAGGCCACCATTTATGGCTAATCCCTTCTGCACCCAGACAGGAGAGAGGCCACATGTTGGCTATATCAGGCATCATATCAACCACCGCAAGAGAAGGACATTTTGTGATACTTTGACCCCACCCAGGAAGAGGAGAGAGGTCCCACAGCAGAGAATCAGGTACAACATCAAATCAACAAGAGAGAAGCGCCACCATAAAGTTATTTGACCCTTCACCCAGACAGAGGAGAGGGCCCCACAGCACATATTCAGAGGCATCAGCATCAACCACCGCAAGAGAAGACACGAGATACTTTCTTGAGACCCTGCACCCAGGAAGAGGAGAGAGAAGAGCACAAAATTGTGTACGTATCACACACCACAGGAGGTGGCAGAAGGCCTCACTAGCCTTTGAATCTGCACAGAGAGAGTTTCTCATTTCCTGAGATCCTTGTGGCAGTAGAAGACTCCTGGCCATATTTGACTTCTGTAGAAATTTGCAGCACCTAGACAGAGTATGCAGGTAGTAATGGTACAGAGGTTATGGCTTCATGTCACCTTTGATAGTTTAACAGGCCACTTTCATCGCTTGAAATCCCGGCGCCTCAGAAGACAGAGAGAGTTCACCTAACTGTGTTTGCATAAATTAGTTAAATAGTAAGTGGGCCCTTGGGGCACAACAAGACACAGCAGTTAAGGACTACTTGGGCACAAGGCAGGGAGTGGGAGGGGTCCAAAGATCTTAGTTTGCCTGGTTCATCTTTGAGACGCCAGCTTTATTATTGTGATGGTATGGCTGCAGTTTGCCGAAAGACGACGCCCCCTGCCGTGCTGAATACACGTTCTGATAAACGTTAGCCGCCGGCAGGAAAAAGCAACCTAAGGCAGAACAGCACACCCCGGCTACGTGGGACAATTTAAGTTCAGTTGAACAACGAACCGGTCCACAGCGAGGGTGTGGTGACATACTGTTCAACCATTAGTGAATGCTGTCACTGCTGTAACTCGTCTTCAGATCAGGTAAGTGTGGTGGGCAAAGCATGCTGGAGACAAAAACCTAATCCACATTTCTGCCCCTAATAACCCTGCCCTCAGAGGAGTCAAGCTAAGACATCATTGCCATGCAATACAATTTAGCCCTCCTCTGCCTCAGCTCCTGGCCTTCCACTCAGCATGGAGTGAGCTGTCCAAAGGAGGCTCACAGGCCTTAACCATGACGCAACGTATACCCTACCGAGCCCAGTATTTTTGTGGGAAGATCTCCTAAGACTGCCATTGGCTTGCCTGAGGTCGCCACAAAGCACAGCTCCCGGTTAGGCCAGAATCCTACCCACTGATGAGGCAACACCCCAAACAGCTGTCTGTGGATGGATAACTAGCTTAGGTTTTCCCTGTCACATCCTTAAAGCTTGTGTAAAAAAGCTGGGATCTTGACATAGGGGCCACTTAATATGGTGGATTTGGTGATCTCTGTAATGGAGACACCCGTTGCTTGGTTTTCCTTCCTTTGAGGGATATCTGGCTTTCATTGTGTTGTAGACCCATAACTGGGGCCTCCACATTTGTTTTGCATATTCCTGTTTCCCAGGGAACCTTGCACTTGGATTGCTGTGTTTGAGACTCTTAAGTGAGGCTCCAGCGGTGTATTTTGTAGCTGGTCTCCTGAGGTCAGCTATTGTTGTGTTTGAGTAGTCTCCGAGGCATTGCTCCCGGTTAGCCAGAATCCTACTCCACACTGATGAGGCAACACCCTGAAACAGCTGTCTGTGGATGGATACCTAGCTTAGGTCTTCCTCTGTCACATCCTTAAAGTTTTGTGCAAAAGTGGGATCTGGGATCATTAGGGCTCACTTGATATGGTGGTTTTGGTGATCTCTGTAACGGAGACACCTCCTTTGCTTGGTTTTTCCTTCCTTTGAGGGATATCTTGTTTTCACCGTGTTAGACCTAGCATAACTGGGGCTCCACAACTTTTTGTTTTGCATTTTCTAAGCTCTCAGGGAGCCCTGCACTGGGATTGCTGTGTTTGAGACTCTAAGTGAGGCTCCGCGGTGTTTTTGGTAGCTGGTCTTCCTGAGTACACCAGCTATTGCTGCGTCTGAGTAGTCTCCGAGGCATTGATCGCGGCGCAGCCAGAATCAAACTCTGCACTGATGAGCACACCCGAAACAGCTGTCTGTGGATGGATTACTGGCTTAGGTCTCTCCTGTCACACATCTCTAGCTGCTTTGTAAAAAGAGCGGATCTGGACATAGGGGCCACATGAGCAGGTGGTTTGGCGATCTCTGCAATGGAGTACGACACTCTCTGCTTGGTTTTTCCCTTCACTTTGAGGGATATCTGGCTTTCACTGTGTTGCATATCTACAACTGGGGCTCACATGCGTTTTGCATATTCCCGTGTCCCAGGGAGCTTTGCACTCGGATCGCGGTGTCTGGAGACTTCTATGAGCGCTCCAGCGGTGTTTTTCGTGAAGGCTGGTCTTCCCTGAGAGATCAGGTATTGTCGTCGTGTTTGGTTGGTCTCCAAAGGCATTGCTCGAGACTGCGGAATCCTGTCCTGCACTGATGAGGGGCAACACCCCCAAACAGCTGGCTGCGGGATGGACAACTGGGCTTAGGGTCTTTCCCCGTGCTACGATCCTTAAAGCTTGTAAAAGAGCGGTGGGATCTTTGACATAGGGCCAACATATGGTGCCTTGGGTGACTCCCAAGGTAATGGAGACACTTTGCTTGTTTTTCCTCCTTCCTCCTTTGAGGAGATCATTTACCAGTTGCAGACCCATAAATTGGGCCCCACAATCTTTTATTTACATATGTTTCCAGGGGAGCTTTGCAGCATCTTGATTGCTGTGTTTCTGAGACTCTAAGTGAGGCTCCAGGTATTTTTGTAAAGCTATCTCCCTAAGATTCAGCTGCTATTGCTTTGTTTGACCTGTTCCCAAACAGACAGTTGGGAATGCCTCTCAGGATCATCAGTGTGCGCCAGGGCTCGCCAAGATTCTCCTCTATCACCCAGTGCAGGGAAGCAAAGTGGGCCACATCGTCTTTGTACCGATCCTGCAGGGTGAAGCCTCAGTGCGCAGTCCGCACTATCGTGCAAAATGGGCAACTCTGCTGTCGCTGCGCAGGCACTGCAGCATGTAGTCGCCTGCAGGTGCCAGGGTCCCCAGAGGCAGGGACAGCCAGTCCTCTGTGGGAGGCGGATCGTCACCGCCCTCCGTATCCCCCAGCCACGCACCAGTGATGGGCCCGAGGTGTGTCGATGGCTGCCACCCTGCTGTGAACCTGCTTCATCCTCGTCCTCCTCCTCCTCCCCATCCGTCTCATCCTCCAGCAGGCCCTGGCTGGCGACATCTGTGAACCTGGCCTCTGCTAAGCTGCAAAACCTCCCTCTGAGCCACTTCTAACAGACTGGCCCGAGTGTCTGAAATTGAGCCCTCCTCCTCCTCCTCCTCCCGGGCCACCTCCTCTTCCATACCCTGCCCCAAGCGTTTTCTCTAGGAGCACATGAGAATTGGTATTGTAACGCTGATAATAGTGTCAGCCTGCCTGGCCAAGTGCTATAGTGGAGTACCAAAGTAGCAGCAGGGCACAAGTCTGGGATGGAGTGCACAATTATTGGTGGTGAAGTGGTGCCGTCAAGAGTACGACTGACGCAGCGTGCAAGGTTGCAGCTGAAACTCCACTATGGCCTGCTGCCAGCCGCACAGCCCTCCAGCAGCGGTGCAAGGTGAGTTCACCGTGGGTGGGCAGCACGCGCATAAGAGGCGTGAGTGGAGGTCAAAGCCCGCCAGAAGCGCAGACAGGCAGCAGCGCAGGATGTGAACGCTGAAGCGCATACAGATGGCCCGCACTGGTGCAGCTTTGGAGGATGTTGGGGTAGTGTGAATGAAACCTCTGCAACACTAAATTCAGCACATGCGCCTAGGCAAGGGGATGCACAAAACCGGGTCAGTCCCAGAGCTGTTGAGGATCGCCATTATCACATACCACCAGGCCTGGCTTGAGGCCCACCGGCAGCAAACCACTGGCCCGTCTAAGCTGTTCACTGCCCTGCCACAACTCCCGCGGTGTGGGGCCCCGTCTCAAACATATGAGAGTTTCAGAATGGCCATTGGCTGACGCCCGGGCTAGTGCGGGCCAGCTGGTGGGCAGAAGGTGTGTGGCTTACTGATGAGCTGGTGGAAAGCAGAGGAGGCAGGAGGAGGAAGCCGAGTAGGAGGAGGAGGCTACAGGAGGCAAAGAATGATGCCCTGCGATCCATGCTGAGGAAGGACGTGCGCTAAGGAACCCTCCGCCTGGGGCCCAGCCACTACATTCTACCCAGTGTCTAGGGAGGATATAGCGTCCCTGGCTGCCACTGGTCCACGATCTGTGGCGAGATGACCACAAATGGCGCTACAGCAGTGCACACTTGATTTTATCGGACACTTGCATGTGCAGGAAGGCACGGCTGTCTTGGAGAAGTAGTGGCGGCTGGGAACCAGCATACTGGGGACAGCCATGGCCATAAGCTGTTTAGCTGTCTGTGTTCACCAGTTGAGAATGACAGCATTTCAAAGGCCAGTAGTTTAGAAATGCTGGTATTCAGCCAAGGGCCTTGAGGGTGACTAGGTGGAACTTTGCGCCTCCTCTCAAAGGTTTGAGAGATGGAGAGCTGAACGCTGCTGTGTGGAAATAGTGAGACGCCAGGTGACGGTGGCGTGGTGGTGGTGTCGGCACATCTCCTGTTTGCTGCTGCCCGGCAGGTGGCAACATTCCTCTCGAGGCGGAAGCCGAGGCAGCAGCGGAGAGGAGCAGGGGGAGCCTGAGCGTGTCCTTTGTTTTGAGTGTGCACCCACTGCAGTTCATGCTTTGCATGTAGATGCCTGATCATGCAGGTGCTCAGGTTAAGAACGCACGCGCTCTCGCTCAGGTCTGATGGCAACAGCGTGCAAACCACTCTGGTCCTAGTCCTCTCAGCACATTGTCTGAAGAAGTGCCATGCCAGGAAACTCCTGAAGATGCCTTTGGGGTGCTAGGTCCCTGTTGGCGCTGGCCAATAGCAGGCGCAACCCTCTGATCGGCGCTGTTCTGCTTTTGCCCCCTGCTTCTCTTGTGCTTCGCTGTTGTCTCGGCCTCACCACTGCCTCTTCCTCTGAACGTATTTAAGTCAGCGGCACGACCTTCAGTCCAGTGTGGGGTCCAAGACCTCATCGCCCTTCTGCAGTCGTCTGTCCACCCAGCCTTCCTCACCTGACCTCCTCCTGTTCAGTTGCACACATGCAATAAGACGCAGCAGTGGCACCTGTGTTTCAGCCATCATCAGAGACTAGGTGACTCTGCTGTGGTGGCATTCCATGTCGTCATCATTCTGGACACAAGGAGTTAAAGCGCCAGCGTGACGGTATGTCTTCCACCGCTAAAGGCATAGGTGGACGCCTCTGGGAACCTCTGCGAGCAGAGTCTTCAAACAGAAGAAGAGACTGCTAGCATAACTGAGGCTCTGACAGTTTCCTGATATGCATGGGGTGATGATGACAGACTGATGGGCTTGGCTTTCAGGTGCCACCTGTGCGCTTCCGAGAAGACTGCGTGAAGACAATGTGGTGAACGTGTCGAAGCACTGTCGGCCACCCAATCTCGACTGTACTGCCTGTACACTTGCTCAGGCCCTACCATCCTCATAACGCATTGGGCCCCACCAAATATCACAAATTCTGGGCCGCTGACGTAGGGGTTGTTCATTACTTTGCGCGCCTTGAGGGGCGAACGGCCACTGCACCACTAGCCAGCAACAGAGCGCTCCACGGACGCCACCACCGACCGCGGCCCTCGCCCTTTTGTGAATAGAAGGTTTCATCGTATGCGATTCAACCCAAGCACCACAATAAATATGGTTGACTTGTTAGCCCAAAATTCTACACTGGAAGATATACTAATTCCTCAGTGGGTTAATAATACAAGAAGACCATGCTGCAATTGGACAACCAGAACTTTTAAATGCTACTATGTATAAATGAATTCTAACAGTGGGAGAACTATTTCCTTTCTCTTAAAGGGAGTAACAACTACGGGCCTCACTATTTCAAGAAAATGTCACCAACACCAGATTATTAAATTGTCTTTTTGAACCAAATGACAACACTGACACATACATGCCTTTTTCGGTATCACTTAAGAGGATCGCTGCAAATTGGACACCAGAAATTTTTAAATGCTACTATGTTAAATGAATTCCACAGTGGAGAACTATTCTTTCAAAGAGAGCAATAACGCTGGGCCACTATTTCGTGCCACCAACACCAGATTGATTAAATCTGGCCTTTTGGAACCAAAATGACAACACTGACATTATAATGCCTTTTTCTGGTATTAACTACAAGAAGGACTGCTGCAAATTGGACACCAGAATTTTTAAATGCTACTTATGTTAAATGAATTCCCACAGTGGGAGAACTATTTCCTTTTCAAAGGAGTAACAACGATGCGACTACTATTACTCGGTGTCACCAACACCTGATTGATTAAATTGGCCTTTGGAACCAAAAGTGACAACACTGGACACCATAATGCCTTTTTCTGGTATTAATGAAAAGAGGATCATGTAATAGACACTGGAGCCTTTAAAAGAATATAGAATAATTTGCTGAGAATATTTTTTAAAGATAACAACGTATGGTCACATTACACACTAATCAACTGTCAGTGACACTGGCTAGCCTAGCTGAAATTACACATTCATGGGATTTGCTATCCAAGTGAAGGTATTTTCATTTCATCACTGATATTAAATATATTGTAGTAGTGGATATGAAGTGTTGAGCCAAACTTGATATATCTAGAAAAATTGACTATTACATGAGATTAATGGACGCTGTGGCAGCTTGCTGGCGCACTACAGTCCCAAAATGGCGCGCCTGGCCAGCCTGGTAACATGTGCCAGAAAATGGTCTGCCCAGTTGAAAAATGACGACTGTTATTGAACTTTTCATAGCCTAAATACAGGAGTAGATTTTTCAATTCTTTGAGTTTTGACTGGGAGAGCTGAGCTAAGCACTGACAGGTCCAAAGGCACTGCCACAGCCCAGTTACAAAGCTGTAAAATCGATCTGGCCAGTGGGAAAAAAATAAACTTTCAGTGAACAGCCTGAGAATGAGTTGTTTTAGATTCACTGGTAGATCTTCTACTTCTTCAGGTTTTTTCTCATTCTCTGCCTGATCGCCTTCACAGTGGTGCACCTATCCATCTGTCATAGATCGGGATAGAGGCACGTCCCAACTACACAAGCTATAGAGGCTGAGTCACATACACTGACAATCACAACAAGAATAGTAGGCATGAATGTATAGTAATTAGGGTAGCATGATGTATGTTGATTGGCTGCTTTGCAGCCTTTCAAAATGCTACCACAAAAATAGATTAATCATAAAACCAACTGAATCTTCCTTGTATAGAAATATCAGCCAATGGCCAAACACTCAAAATTCTGTAATGACCAACAGCCTAGCCAAAACAACATTATGATTAGATTCATTTTTTAAGCCTCAACTGATTGATTAATTTAGTAAAAGCACAGTACTTATCTATTTTAACTTACTGCTGATGCCTGCAAAAAAAATAATGCATAAGTTAACATCGAATGCATTAGAAACTTGGGAGGGAGCATGTAGTGTGAATGCATAATAGCATCACACATTATTCAATTGGGGAATACGTAGTACAAAACGCCAGCAAAAGAACAATGTAATAAACGTGGGTAGATATTTATTTGAGTTCTAAGAATCAGATACTGGTCGCCGATCCATGTGTTAATGGAGCGCCTACATCACCATGGAACAATGCTAGAAATGTACTGTCGGATTTATATAGTTAACGCAGCCGCATTTACAATATATGAACGCATTGCGTATTTCAACGAATCAACATCCGACAGTACATCTCTACTGGAGAGGTGCTCCATGAGACTGTACTAAAGTTAATCTGAAATGAGTTTGAAGGTCAGGTCGTCGTTAGTATAGTATCTTCAAATAAGAGAACGATAATAACCCTAACCGCTAACTTGCACAAAATAGCCTGAGTCATCCAAGAATAATGACACTTCCAAAGTCGCATTAACTAACTGATATTTTCAAACCAATCATTGCACGGCACCGATAGTGGCTGAACTGAGCATAATCATATCTGTAATTAGTTTTTCTTGCAAGAATTGAAACATAGAGCTCCTATCAGTTTTCAACATAAGTATTATTGAGGAGATTGATCGATGGAAACTTTTTTTATTTGTATTATTTGATTATCATACATAATGTAATTATAACAAAGGACACAAAAGGAAGGGATCTGGGATTTTCTAACAGGGATGAAGAGCTTAAGTCAATTTTGGGAATATGGCAACTCAGCTTCACAAAGGACTAATACTCACTTACATAATCATCTGTTCTCTTCATGTAATATCTGATGTCTATAGATAGATATCATCTAGACCTCCATTCCTTGTTATTTGTTATCAAAGAAATGGCAAACTTTCAAGCATGATTCAGATACATTTAATACCCTTCCTTGTATCCTTTATTCTTCTTTTAGTTATAAAAATAATACACAGTAAAGAGTTAGTTGTCACTAGAAATGACCTTCTAGTTTGTAATACTGGTGCACTTTATTTCAGAAATGGTTAACTTATAACAAAGGAGATAATAGTACTGAAGTGCTTTATGGTGTTTGAAGAATATTTAGATAAGAAGCACATAAATATAATATAGTATTAATGTAAAACTATATAGCCTTAGATCTAAATAGATAATCACAATCACTAATAATTTATTACATTTTAATAAAATAAATAAAATCAATTATAGTTAACCCTGCAAATATATAGAAGCCTTAATAACACATTTAAATTGTATATTTCTAGTATTACATAGCACTATATTTATTTAAAGAGTTACTGATTAATAGCAAGCAATCACACTAAAACATGAAAGTTAATATAGGGTTGTTTCATCATGAGTGTCTTCCTGAACTCTTCCTTTGACTGAGACATTGTATATAATATATAGTTATTCTGCACATACCTCTGCAGCCATATAAAGCGCCATAGTAAGCCTTTAATGAAAGTTTCAGGACAGTATGAGTCCAGCAGGGCCACAAGACCAATCAGATATTTCTTGCTTATGATTGTGCTGATTGATAGTCCAGCAGACAACAATCAGAAATGACCAGAAAAAGTGCCAGAGGTGATCAGAGCCTCCAGCCCCAACTGCAGATCTCTGGCCCATCTCAGCCCCTTCTGTGCGCCTGTGCCTCCAGCTTCTGCTGCAGCCAGCACTGGCAGAGCAAAGGCAACCAGCCCGCTCAAGCCCAACACCTGCAGCTTCTCCTGCCCATCCACATGTCCCCCTACATCAAATCTCACTCATCAGGTCCTCTCTCTCCCAAACACATCCAGCCCTCTCTGTGCAGCCTCCTCCCTACATCCTGATGGTGAAGGAAGTCAAGTCTGTCATCACAGATCCAAGTAATAGAGGAGGGCCTCTGTGAACGAGCAGATCTGTCGCAACAGTGGCCTGATGAAACATAGAGTAAACTGATTTCAGGCATCCAAAGGCAAGAATTAATGTGAAAATTATACATTATAGGTACTTTATGTTTGAACAGCATTGTAAAGGAGAGGATAGTTACAGTTTCATCATTCCTAATATCTAGACTTTTAAAAAACTGTAAATTAAAAGAAAAATAAAAGTTAAGAATGAAAAAAGAAGAACGTCTTTTTCCCACATCCATTTATGTTATATAAGAGATTGAAACAAAGATAAAATAAACCATGAATTGAATTACAGATCTATACTGTGATCTGATCTGGTAAATGATCATAAATAATCCCACGTAGACACTAAAGAAAAAGTCAGAGAATGAAAAAGCAGTCACTAACTGGAAAGATATTTTATAAAAAGTGATTGTGTGTTTATATATCTCAAAATAGAATGAATAAACTATAATAACTTACATGGGTAATAGTCTCACAAGACTAAAAGTTGAAGGTAAAAACACATGGTCAGGGATTTGCATAAAAATAAAAGTTGAATAAAATATATTTATGGATAAAAGGAAAATATATAGAAGAATTAGAATGCTGACAACTGGATGGGTTCAGAAAATGATGATTAAGATCACATGAGGAACTACAAAAATTTTTAATAAAAACACTGATGTAAATGCAATTTTACCCGTCACCTTCAAAAAATGGCAAAGTTACAGGCAAGTAATTGCACGTTAGAGAGAGCAAGACGCATACTGGTCAGGCCCCTCTCATCTAATTTCATACTCTGATAAAACGCAAATATCTTCCAACCTACATTTACTAAAAGATCCTTCTGAATAATCTTTAGGGAACCTATATTGAGTCTGAGAATACGCTATATTTTGTACACTATGGCTCACACTCCTAGTCAGTTGACGCTGGGATAAAGTCCCGTCATGTTAATGGAAAGCAACTAGTCATATCAAAGGGAGATTGGGTATGAAGAGCTCCAGAACACCTTCCTGTCTGATACTGCCATCTGCTCCAACGACTGGGAGCTGCCTAATGCTGAGAGAACTGGTCATCCAGTGAAGGTCAGATAAACATATTATTGCATTGAGGTCTCGAGACACGCTGATTTTCAGCACAACCTGTCACAATTTTGATTTTCCTTCAGAGGACTGAGTTTAACCTTCTATATTTTAAGTCTGGAGCTACACTAGGCTGGTAGAATTTCACCACCCATAACCTATGTAGAGAGACATCCACAGTATTTCCAGGTTCTAATTTTTTGTTAGACTAACATTGATTTATTCATCAAAGAGCATCACAGATGATATCAAGAGCTGAAAGTTCCAATTTTACTAGAGATTTGTACTTGACTAGTTCCACATATTAGGTTGTCAGCGTGTTGTAGATATAATGTTATGTTCACAAGCCTTCCATATATACATTTCTGCTTTCATCTGATGTTCATACCCCTCACAGAATCAGGGCACTGCACTGAAGGGTAGCATGAACAGTGTAATAGAACTATATTTTGCTTATCTGTGTAATGCACCAAACAAAAGAACAGGTTAAATGGGAAGCTGAGGTAGAGTTTACACTCCTGCTAGAAAACGAATGGCAAGAGGTACCCAGGTAAAACAGCTTCACAACTGTGACTTGCATTTCACTAATCTTCTTCACAAGACCCTCCTGAACACTCTGAGACTAAAGTGAAAGATAATAGATCTGATAAAGATGTTTCAGTTATCAGCTTCTCAAAACTTTCAGAATCATTGAAAATGCCCTGTAAAGACAACCTGTTATGTCTGAACTCCTCAGTTATTGAAGTGATCTAAGAGAAGAGGGGTAGAGTTGAAAACTAAGAAAGTCTGCCAGATATAAGATGATGAAGTCAATGAAACCTTTCTACACTATCCTGCCAGAATGAACAACTCCAGAGGCTATGGGAAGATCAGACAAGAGGGGTGAAAGAATGAACTGGAAGTGACTAAGAAATTGTCCCAATCCGATATCTCTGTAATGACGCCACTATCTACATTATGCCCTTTTGCTTAACCCTGACATGGCGCTGGTCTGAACACTGAGAGCCACAGGTCAGAGAGCTGTCAAAAGAGGGAGAACCTCCTAGGACATTATCTTAAACATTGCTTCCACCCACAGAGATATGGCCTTTACAAGTAGAGAAAGGTAGTGCTGTTTGGATAAAAGCAAACTATCTTTTCTCAAGATCTGTCACCAGTCACCAAATACAAAGAAAGAT
>JAKVIS010003563.1:0-16599 GCA_033119425.1 Bufotes viridis
AGCGGCACCGGAGGAGAGGTGAGATCCTGCCAAACAACAACATACATAGAGGAAAACAGAGGGACCTGTCAGATAGCCTCACGTGCAGCAAGTCTATCTGATCTTCTCACCTCTCTCACAGGAGGGACCATGAGAGGTTCACACCTACCTAAACTATGGCCGGCCTCTGTCGTATGCCCAGCTCCCTGACCCATAGATTTCTCCTGGGCAGGAAGACTGGGACAGTGGCCCGAACTGGCACAGCGCGCTCTCTATCTGCTTTCCTGTCCAGCCTAAAGTGTTATCTCAGGGAGGGTTTTCAGCACTGCGGGGGGACATGATGAAACCCCCAAATGGACCAAGTTGTCCTCCGCCGGTGTACAAAACATCACTTTTGTCAAAATGAGCCAAGCCTGGATTCAGGGGGATCTCACATTCTTCTGGCTGATTCTGATGAATAGATCTACTACTACCACCACCATTAACAAAGCATCTGCCGCCACTATTACTACTACCCCCACCACTACTACTACTACCACCACCATTAACACAAAGCATCTGCCGCCACTGTCACTACTACCCCCACCACCATTAACAAAGCATCTGCCGCCACTGTGACTACTACCCCCACCACTACTACCACCACCATTAACACACAGCATCTGCCACCACTGTCACTACTACCACCAATGTCACTACTACTACTACCACCACCATTAACGCAAAGCATCTTCCGCCACTATCACTACTACTCCCACCACTACTACTACTACCACCACCATTAATGCAAAGCATCTCCCACCACTATCACTACTACCCCCACCACTACTACTACTACCACCACCATTAACACAAAGCATCTGCTGCCACTATCACTACTACTCCCACCACTACTACTACTACCACCACCATTAACGCAAAGTATCTTCCACCACTATCACTACTACCCCCACCACTACTACTACCACCACCATTAACACAAAGCATCTGCCGCCTCTATCACTACTACCACCACCACCATTAACACAAAGCATCTGCCGCCACTATCACTACTACCCCCACCACTACTAATCAAAATTAGGGTTATTCACTTTAGAAAAAAGACGACTGAGGGGAGATCTAATAACTATGTATAAATATATCAGGGGTCAGTACAAAGATCTCTCCCATCATCTATTTATCCACAGGACTGTGACTGTGATGAGGGGACATCCTCTGCGTCTGGAGGAAAGAAGGTTTCTACACAAACATAGAAGAAGATTCTTTACGGTAAGAGCAGTGAGACTATGGAACTCTCTGCCTGAGGAGGTAGTGATGGTGAGTTCACTAAAAGAGTTCAAGAGGGGACTGGATGTATTTCTGGAGTGTAATAATATTACAGGCTACAGCTACTAGAGAGGGGTCGTTGATCCAGGGAGTACTTCTTTCCTTTGGATCAACTAGCAGGATGACAGGCCGAACTGGATGGACAGATGTCTTTTTTCGGCCTTATGTACTATGTTACTACTACTACCACCATTAACACAAAGCATCTGCCTCCACTGTCACTACTACTACTACTACCATCACCATTTACACAAAGCATCTGCCACCACTACTACTACTCCCCATAGACAGCCTTGTATGCTCCATGCTGTACTGCTCCTGCTGCTGCTTCTTCATCAGTACCGCCCCCTTCCCACATCCACACCGCACTGCTGCTGCCCCTTTATCAGTACCGGCCCCTCTCCACATCCACACCGCACTGCTGCTGCCCCTTTATCAGTACCGCCCCCTCTCCACATCCACACCGCACTGCTGCTGCCCCTTTATCAGTACTGCCCCCTTTCCACACCGCACTGCTGCTGCCCCTTTATCAGTACCGCCCCTCTCCACATCCACACCGCACTGCTGCTGCCCCTTTATCAGTACCGTCCCCTCTCCACATCCGCACCGCACTGCTGCTGCCCCTTTATCAGTCTCGCCCCCTCTGCACATCCACACCGCACTGCTGCTGCCCCTTTATCAGAACCGCCCCTTCCCACATCCACACCGCACTGCTGCCCCTTTATCAGTACCGCCCCCTCTCCACATCCGCACTGCTGCTGCCCCTTTATCAGTACCGCCCCTCTCCACATCCACACCGCACTGCTGCCCCTTTATCAGTACCGCCCCTCTCCACATCCACACCGCATTGCTGCTGCTGCCCTTTATCAGTACCGCCCCTCTCCGCATCCACACCGCACTGCTGCTGCACCTTCATCAGTACGGTCCCCTCTCCACATCCACACCGCACTGCTGCTGCCCTTTATCAGTACCGTCCCCTCTCCACATCCACACCGCACTGCTGCTGCCCCTTTATCAGTACCGCCCCTTCCCACATCCACACCGCACTGCTGCTGCCCCTTTATCAGTACCGCCCCCTCTCCACATCCACACCGCACTGCTGCCCCTTTATCAGTACCGCCCCCTCTCCACATCCACACCGCACTGCTGCTGCTGCCCCTTTATCAGTACCGCCCCCTCTCCGCATCCACACCGCACTGTTGCTGCCCCTTTATCAGTACGGTCCCCTCTCCACATCCACACCGCACTGCTGCTGCCCCTTTATCAGTACCGCCCCCTTCCCACATCCACACCGCACTGCTGCTGCCCATTTATCAGTACCGCCACCTCTCCACATCCACACCGCACTGCTGCTGCCCCTTTATCAGTACCGCCCCTTCCCACATCCACACCGCACTGCTGCTGCCCCTTTATCAGTACCGCCCCCTTCCCACATCCACACCGCACTGCTGCTGCCCATTTATCAGTACCGTCCCCTTCCCACATCCACACCGCACTGCTGCTGCTCCCAATTATAAGGGAGAATTTTTTTAGTCTCATTCGCAACAAGCCCCTTCTTCTTCTGTGTTTTTTTTTTCGCGCAGGCGGCATTCCCACCCTGTCCAGGCATCATTTTTGGACACTTGGTCACCCAAGCCACTTTATAATCTTTTTTATCCCATTAATCATCTTCTGCCTCGGATAAGGGACAATTATTGGAAGCTTTGGAGAATGATAAAGCAGAACACATGTACCGGCGCGGTGTGATATTAACCCCGCTGTACGATAACGCGTTTCCCCACCTGCTATGTGTGTCAGTGTCAGTCAGACATCAGTTACTACTCCAATGCTAAAGAAACAATTCTAGGCGTATCCAAATCAAAAATAGGTCACTGAGAAATGTGGAACGCTATCAAGGGAATGATACTCTACAAATTTACTTTTATTCAATTCTCTTAAAAATGCTGATTGCAAAACAGAGTGATTTCCAAACTACATAAACATGAGAGTGTGGAGTGTTAGTCCCTAATAATGTCCGGATGGTGACAACCTGATCAGTCCCGATCAGAAATGTCACTCTAGTATCGCCAGTGAGTATTTGAATTCACTCACATATACAATGGCTCGTATACCGGAAAACCTATTGAACTATCACCCCTCAGATCCAATTGGGAGAACGTAAGTGTATATTTTACATGTGGAGCTGGGACTTGTAGTGCACCAGTACCCGCTCTAAACACATGTGTGACTCCCAATCATATTGCCCAACAGTTAGCACCTTGTTTCCCACAAAAATGCCATTTATCTGAATAGGTCTGGTGGTCAAAAGATAAGGCAGAAAGACCCCAGCCCGCCGTGCACAATATCAATACCGCGGCTGGAGATCTTTCCCCCATGTAACCAGACACTATCCAGTATTTGGTGGGAGCAAGGTGAACGGGCAATATAAATTGTTAGAATTAGGTCCCTGCCTGCAGTCCTGCTATATTACTAAATTCCCCCCATAATCTATTTTGCTCAACGCGTTTCGCCTAAGATCGGGGCTCATCAGGAGCAATTTCACATTGGGGTGTAAGGAATCGTGCAGAGCATCGCCTGCGTCAGGACAGGACAAAGTGTCGGCATAGACTGGCCGTACGCGGCCGCAAGAACCCGGGGTTTATATGTGGGAAACCCCTCCTCCTCACTGCACGTCACGGAGCCAGAGCCGGTCAGGAGATGGAAACAAGGCGGGGTCAAAACCCCGTCTGTCACACTCCTGCCCGCCCTGCACATCGCTCCGGTGCAGTATAGTGTGAAACACTACACTGTATATGCGGAGGACCAATCGATGGACTTACCCTGGGAACACACCTAAGCGTTTTTCAGCGCAACACGCACAACAAGTGAAAACCCATGTATTCCAATGTACATGGTTCACACTTGAGCGTTTTACAGCGCGTTTGAACGCGCGGAAAAACGCCAAACGCCAACGCTTGTGCATGAGCTTCTTTGCGGCTTTGCCCAAGCGTTTGCACCCATTGAAAAGCATGGGAACGCGCATATAAGAAAATATGCGCGTTTTCCGATTCAAAAACGCGCATATGATCGCGCGTTTTTGTAGTAAAACCCAGCAGAAAGGCAGAATCTCCACCCACCTTTGCTGGGTGGGGATTCTTTTTTTCTGCAAACTGTAAGCTGTCAATCAAAAACGCCCCAAATACGCGCTTTGCAAAAAATTACAAAAACGCCTAAAAAAAGGCGCGTTTTCCGCGGAAAAAACGCTGAAAAAAACGCCTGCTCCAAAAACGCCTAGGTGTGTTCCCAGCCTTATTGAAATAGCCAACTAAGGTATTTACATTGAAAATGGGAGCCGCCGCGCAGCTGAATAAGACAGGCTAAATCGGGTTGAAATGCACCCCTTGTAAATAGATGACGCAGTATAAAGATGACATATGTTAATAGGACAGTCGATGGCCTCAGTTGTAATTCAAGAGGCAGAGTAGATATACAACACTCCTGGTTTTACAGTTTATGAATGACCTAATAAAGTATTGTTCCTGGGTCACACTGCAAATAAACTGTCTACCCCGTTTAATCACTGGACAAGCAATGCAATTGCCACACTTGAAGGTACCTTTAAGGGGGTTATTATATATCGTCCTCAGAGGGCTCATTCTTATGGGCATATCACAACTGTGTTGCAATCCTATTGGACACATATGGATGTTTTGTCTCCTTTTTATTTTTAACCCTGTATGCGCCCTAGGGCTAACAGGTCTATTATTGTCTCTGCCTCTTGAATTACAACTGAGGCCATCGACTGTCCTATTAACATATGTCATCTTTATACTGCGTCATCTATTTACAAGATTACAGCGATTGGTCCGCTGCATAGTGTTTCACACTATACTGCACCGGAGCGATGTGCAGGGCGGGCAGGAGTGTGACAGACGGGGTTTTGACCCCGCCTTGTTTCCATCTCCTGACCGGCTCTGGCTCCGTGACGTGCAGTGAGGAGGAGGGGTTTCCCACATATAAACCCCGGGTTCTTGCGGCCGCGTACGGCCAGTCTATGCCGACACTTTGTCCTGTCCTGACGCAGGCGATGCTCTGCACGATTCCTTACACCCCAATGTGAAATTACTCCTGATGAGCCCAAATCTTAGGCGAAACGCGTTGAGCAAAATAGATTATGGGGGAATTTAGTAATATAGCAGGACTGCAGGCAGGGACCTAATTCTAACAATTTATATTGCCCGTTCACCTTGCTCCCACCAAATACCGGATGGTGTCTGGTTACATGGGGAAAGATCTCCAGCCGCGGTATTGATATTGTGCACGGCGGGCTGGGGTCTTTCTGCCTTATCTTTTGACCACCAGACCTATTCAGATAAATGGCATTTTTGTGGGAAACAAGGTGCTAACTGTTGGGCAATATGATTGGGAGTCACACATGTGTTTAGAGCGGGTACTGGTGCACTACAAGTCCCAGCTCCACATGTAAAATATACACTTACGTTCTCCCAATTGGATCTGAGGGGTGATAGTTCAATAGGTTTTCCGGTATACGAGCCATTGTATATGTGAGTGAATTCAAATACTCACTGGCGATACTAGAGTGACATTTCTGATCGGGACTGATCAGGTTGTCACCATCCGGACATTATTAGGCACTAACACTCCACACTCTCATGTTTATGTAGTTTGGAAATCACTCTGTGTTTTGCAATCAGCATTTTTAAGAGAATTGAATAAAAGTTAATTTTTAGAGTATCATTCCCTTGATAGCGTTCCACATTTCTCAGTGACCTATTTTTGATTTGGATACGCCTAGAATTGTTTCTTTAGCATTGGAGTATTACCTTATACACATCTAACTTAATAGGAGGATGGCAGGATTTCTAGCCACAGGCATACATACTGAGAAATGGGTAGATGAAGCCAAAGCAGTGTTTTCAGAGTCCGATTTGCCACCTGAAAACCGGACTTTAAGTTTAACAGGTGCATTTAAACAGTTGACGCAGACTTACAAAGACAATGTGAGGAGTTTCTGGGAAATACAAACCCTAGAAACCTATCTAAAACACAAAATTGTACCTAGGGGTATGAGGATACCCTTTCTCCCAGCTATTAGAATCAGATCCCCTGAACTTCTGAAAAAGTGGGAGAAAGAGGCAGTAGAAAGCTCTCTGAGGCTAATGGGGCTTTTGTTGGAGGAGGAAAGGGTCTATTATGACAAAACCACTAAGATCCTCCAAGATTAGATCAGTGTGACAAATTCTCCTCCTTCCCCGAGTTTAGCCGTAAGGAGAGCTTATTACAACAGACCATTGAACGCTTTACCTCCCAATTAAAGGAGAGGAAACACTCGCAATTCCGTAGGGATATCACGGATTTCAGGGAGGGGCGTATTTTGGAATTCGTGGTTAAGACTACTAAAACACTTGAAATAGAGACAGAACCATCTTCCTCTGAAGGAGAGGGAGAGGGAGAAGGGGGTTCCAGTGTAAATCATTACCCCCTCTTTCAGAATCCAACACAGAAACCGAGAGGCAGGGGTCAAAACAGTGGGGGTAGAAGACCACGTCGTCAACTGGGTTTTTTAGGGAATCCCCCTCGCCCTGGATACACACTGAGAGGTCGAGACACCTAGGTACAGTTATGACGGGACATGCAGGGGATATGTTATGTGATTCATTACAAATTATCAATCTCTCAGACAGACAACTTAATCAATCTGAAACAGAATTGCTCAGAAAGGGACTATCATTTGTCCCAACGTCCAAGTTTAATTCCTTTGATTGGGTGAAGGACCTGACTCTTTTTATCAGAAAATTAAAGTGGAAGAGGTTCTTCATTGATCACAATAGACAACAATGTGAGGAACTGGGTATTAACTTGGAAGAATTGTCAGATGTTCGGGTGTTGGCGGATCTGCTTGTGGAGGGTGAGAAGGGACCTGGTGAGGGGCCGTATACCAATCTAAAATTACCCTCCACCGCGTATCCACCAACGAATGATGTGGGCCCTCTTGACATTTTCTTGGAAGTTGTTACTGACCAACTGAGAAAATTAGAGGGTAAAAGATTTGACAATAACAATTTAAACAGTGAGGAGATTCAGGCATTAATATCACTGGAACAGGATCCCTCACTGGTGATAAAGCCCTCCGATAAGGGCGGTAACATTGTGATCATGGGGGTTGAACAGTATAAAACCATGTGCCTTACAATACTAGGCGATCTACAATGTTACCGCAAATTGGATGGGAATCCTCTCGAGGAATTCAGATCCTTGTTGAAAAACATCTTGGATAAGGCACGGGAGGAGAAATTGATCAGTCAGTCGGAATATGATTATTTATTCCCGAAACATCCTCAGATGCCATGCTTTTATGGATTACCAAAGATACATAAGGGGGTGTCCCCCCTCAAGGGACGCCCCATTGTATCGGGCATGGGCAGCCTAACTCACCCCATCAGTGTATATGCGGATCAGATATTGCGCCCCTTTGTCCTGACTTTACCTTCTTATGTTCGGGATTCCACTGACGTCATTCGACGTTTGGAAGGTATAACGGTGGACGAGCAAACATTGCTAGCCAGTTTGGATGTAGAAGCTTTGTACAGCTCCATCCCCCATGATAGGGGCTGTGGCTTCCTATCTCAATCAACGGGACATTCATCTCTGGCGTCATAATGCATTTGTTTTGGAACTCCTTAATTTTCCCCTCACCCATGACGGCACCTGTGCGAAGTAGGACCCTCCCATCCAAGACAGGAAACCTGCTGAGATAAAAAAGCTACACGCCCCTACACACCTCAGTTTAGGTTTCCTGTCCTCCGGATGGGAAGCTCCTGCTGGAGTTCCTACACACCTGGAGTGGCTGGGGAGGTCCGGGTCTTCTATACCTTAACGGGACTGTTCCCTGCGGTACAAGTCTCTTGCAGCAGTCGGCACTAAGTCTGCTCCCTTCCTGCACCTCTCCCGGCCTCGTGGGGAGTCGCTGTGGCCGTGTTCAGGCGGCTCCCGGCCCTGGTAGCGCTTCCTCCCTGTCCCAAGATGGCGCCCGGAGGTAAATGCGCATAGTGCGCATGCGCAGATTTCCGGCGCTCTGACGTCATCAGGCGCCACTCGAGACCAGAAGTGGGGTTAGGCGCGGCTTCAGCCGGCGGGAGAGGGCTTTAGGCGCGTTATAAATGTGGCGGCAGGAGGGGGTAGCCAGCCACATACATTCAGAGGCACCATGTGCTCTGGGAAGATGGAAGGCACAGAGTCGGGCCGCGCCGACCCTGTGGATCCCTCAAGACCTTCAAGCCCGGTAACTTGAGGAGTGGGGAAACATGATCTACCCTAGTAAGATTAAGACCTTTTTGCCTTATTGATGGAGGTGTAATTTGCTTTTTTCTAGGTTGCCAAAACTCCTAAAAAGGCGTCTGGGAAAAGTAAACATAAGGAGTGTGCTGGTTGTAAAGTGCCCTTACCCTCTTCTTATAATAGGCCCATGTGTCAGTCTTGCATTGACAAGTTAGTATTAGAAGAATCTAGCAGCTTTTCTAAGTCCATGAAAGCCATGGTACGGGCGGAAGTAAAGTCATCCTTAAGGTCTCTTAAGCGTTATAGGTTTAAGCCTGAAATGAGAGAGGCTAATCTGGACTCTGACTCCGAGATCCCAGAGATTCCCAGAGAGGGAAGAGGTATCATCAGTAGTTTCTTCCTCGGATGAGGATCTCGCAGGGAGAGCCCAATTTCCACCAGAAGACGTCCAGCCATTACTTAAGGCGGTTAAATTGACTATGCAATTAGAGGAAGAAAAGCAGCCAAAGTCCATGGCTGACCAAGCCTTCGAAGGATTAGGTCCTAAGAGGCATAGAAGCTTTTCCGTCCATAAGAACATAGAAACATTAATTAAGAAAGAATGGAAGAATCCAGACAGGAAGTTTTTATCCCAAACTCTGTCAAGCGCAAATACCCCTTTGAGGAATCTGTGTCACGTGCATGGGATAAAGCACCGTCAGTAGACGCTTCAGTAGCTAAAGTAGCAAGAAGATCTGTCCTCCCCTTTGAAGACTTGGGCTGCCTTAGTGATCCCTTGGACAGAAAAGCAGATATATATCTAAAAAGATCCTGGGAGTGTGCCTCCACTAGCTTTAGGCCAGCTATCGCCACTTCCTGGGTATCCAGATCATTAAGACTATGGTTGGTCCAGCTGGAAAATCATATTAAAGATAAAGCCCCTAGGGAAGATCTATTAGCCTCTCTCCCAACCTTCCATAAGGCAGCGGATTTTTAGCTGACGCCTCCACAGACATAATAAAATTCAATGCAAAATCCTTAGCTATGTCTAATGCCGCCAGACGAGCAGTCTGGCTTCGTTCCTGGAAGGGAGATCAGGGGTCAAAAGCCAGGCTCTGCTCCCTGCCTTGTGAAGGGTCTAGATTATTTGGATCCTCTCTGGACGAAGTATTAGAAAAAGCGTCAGATCGTAAAAGAGGTTCCCCGTTCCACAGAGACCTCCCTCTTTCGAAAAAAGGGTCCCTTTAGAAACCAGAAGTTTAGACAGTCCTCTAGATCTAACAAGGAGAGCTCCTTTCAGAGAGGGGAAGGTTTTTTTGTTTAAATCCCAGGAAAGACCCAAAGACAAGTCTCAATGACGCCAGGAATCAGGTGGGAGGAAGACTCTCTCAGTTTCTCCCAGCCTGGGAATCCATCACCCAGAATCAGTGGATTTTAAACGGTATAGAAAAGGGATTCGGGATAGAATTCCTTTCCTATCCTCCAGATCATTTTGTACAAACGCCTTGTCCAGGTTCAGAGGAAAAGAGAGTCGCATTGGAGTCGGAAGTTTCCTCTCTCATAAAGAAGGGGGTGGTTTGTCGGATACCGTCAGAAGAAAGAGGAAAAGGCTTCTACTCCCCTTGTTTCTAGTTGGAAAACCAAACGGCAGTTTCAGGGTCATTCTGAATCTAAAGAAGTTAAACAGATCCCTGTCTTACAAAAGATTCAGGATGGAGACGATAAGATCGGCAGTGGCCCTTCTATTCCCAGATTGTTGGATGGCGACGTTAGATTTAAAGGACGCATACTACCATCTGCCAATTCATCCCGCATCCCAGAGATTCTTAAGAACATCCGTTTTGGTCCAGGGGAACATCTTCATCTCCAATACAAAGCTCTCCCTTTGGAATATCCCAAGCACCCAGGCGGTTTACCAAAGTAATAGCAGAAGTGGCGTCCCACCTAAGGTTAAAAGGAGTCACTTTAGTTCCTTACTTAGACGATTTTCTAATAATATCTCACACAAAGGAAAATCTACAGAGGGACATTTCCTTAGTATGTTCAGTCCTAGCGGATTTAGGTTGGAATATCAATCTGGAAAAATCCAACCTAGTTCCAGGTCAATCATGTGTCTTTCTGGGAATTCTCCTGGATTCCCAGAAGTCAAAATGTTTTCTTCCTCAAATCAGGAAAGACACAATCATTCAGATGGCTTCGTCTCTATTCATTTCCTACGAATGTACATTAAGACAAGCTATGAGGGTCTATTGGGTCAGATGACTTCCTCAATCCCGGCAGTACCTTTTGCCCAGGTCCATTCCAGAGAGTTACAGGCAGAAATTTTGAGAAATTGGAGCGGTTCTCAGGACTCCCTAGATCTGAGTATCCACTTGTCGTCAAAAGCAAGAATATCTCTGAGATGGTGGATGAATCCAAAGCTCTTTCTGCAGGAATACCCTGGATATTCAGAAATCCACTTACAGTGACAACCGATGCCAGCCCTTGGGGATGGGGAGCCCACTTCCAGGGAGCAGGATGGCAGGGCAAATGGGACCTAGAGACAGTGAATATGTCATCCAACTTCAAGGAACTGAAAGCAATCCAGATGTCATTATCCAGAGTCCTGACAGATCAAAGGAACAGGAAGATAATTTTTATACAGACAATTCAAAAGCGGTGTCGTATATAAATCGCCAGGGGGCACCAGAGTCCCTTCACTTCTCCTTCTTTGTCAGGAAATCTTCTCTTTAGCAGAGGAAAGAAATCTATTCTTGGCGGCAGTCCATCTCAGAGGGAAAGAGAATACAGTAGCGGACTTCGAGTCGAGTACGAGTGAGGCAGGGGAATGGTCCTTAAACGAGGACGTCTTTCAGCAAATAGTCCGGAAGTTCGGCCAGCCTACTATAGATCTCTTCGCCTCCAGAAGAAACAGAAAGGTAGAGAGATTTTTCTCCCTAAATTCTTTAGACAACCCCGCTGCCATAGATGGATTAGCACAGGACTGGAGAGGAGAGTTGGGTTACGCATTCCCTCCCTTCTGCCTATTACCTCAAGTATTAAACAAGGTAGAGAGGGAGGGGACATCAATAATATTGATTGCACCAGATTGGCCAAGAAGATCATGGTATTCAAAGCTCCTGGAATTAACAAGTCAACCTCCCTTTCCTCTCCCACTAACAGAGGACCTTCTGACCCAGGGCCCCCTTCTCTATCCCTGTCTGAAGTCCCTTCATCTATCAGCATGGACATTGAAAGGAGACTTTGGTTAAGTAGAGGTCTATCAAACAAGGTAGTCTCCACTCTGATAAAGAGTAAAAAAGACGTCACTACCAAGAAATATGTCAGAGTCTGGGCAACCTTCTCAAAATTTTTAGGTCAGGTCCCTGATCCTTTAAAACAACCAGAGATCCCTAAGATCTTAGACTTCCTTCAGGCAGGCCTGGATAAACACCTAAAAGCATCCACCCTTAAAGTGCAGATTGCCGCCCTAAGCTTTTTCTTTGACTTTAGGTTAGCCGAGCATCCCTGAGTCAAAAGATTCGTTTCGGCAGTAGCTAGAACCAATCCTTCCCCTCGGCCCTTGTCTCCCCATGGGATCTGAACTCGGTCCTTTCCGCCTTATGCCAGGCACCCTTTGAACCATTAGGTGAGGTCCCGATAAAGATTCTGTCGTACAAACTAGCTTTTCTGTTGGCCATAACTACTGCGAGGAGAGTGTCGAAATCCAGGCTTTTTCCGCCTTTCCCCCGTTTACCAAGGTTCTAGAGGATACAGTCATTATTAGACCCATGCCTTTTTTCTTACCAAAGGTTGTTTCTAATTTTCATCTGAGTCAGGATGTTGTCCTCCCCTCTTTTTGTGCTAATCCATCCTCTACCTTGGAAAAGAAATTCCATTGCCTGGATATTAAAAGATGTTTGCTCCTCTATCTGGAGACTACGGCCTCCTGGAGGAAGGATGAGAATTTATTGGTACAATTTCAGGGGAGTCGAAAGGGCTGTAAGATATCCTCCAGAGTGTTAGCTAGATGGGTCAAGAATACCATTTCCCTAGCTTACACTTCTTTAGATCTACCTCCCCCTACGGGAGTTGGAGCTCATTCAACCAGAGCTATGGCCACCTCCTGGGCAGAGAGGGCTGAGGCTTCTCTTTCTCAGATCTGTACTGCAACCACGTGGAGTTCTCCACACACTTTCATAAAGCACTATAGATTGAACCTAAATTCGGACATGGCCTTTGGAAGAAAAGTCCTTCAGGCGATAGTCCCCACCTAGATTAGAGTTTCTATTTTATCTTGCACAGGTGCCGTCATGGGTGAGGGGAAAACAACCATTACTTACCGGTAATTGTTTTTCTTGATACCCATGATGGCACCTATAACTTCCCCCCCTTGTTCTCTTCTGGATTGGTACTAATGTATGTCCTGAATACATTGCCTTTATTCAAAAAAAAAAAAAAAAAAAAAAGGAAAAGAGAGAGAAGAATCTTTCTTTAATATGAATGCAGATACATCCGGAGTAGTTTTTCTCATAATCACTGAGGTGTGTAGGGGCGTGTAGCTTTTTTATCTCAGCAGGTTTCCTGTCTTGGATGGGAGGGTCCTACTTCGCACAGGTGCCGTCATGGGTATCAAGAAAAACAATTACCGGTAAGTAATGGTTGTTTTTTGTTGGAGCATAATATCTTTACCTTTGACGGCCGCGTTTACCACCAGCTCAGCGGAGTGGCCATGGGCAGTCCATGTGCCCCCACTTTCGCCAATCTCTACCTGGGCTGGTGGGAGCGTGAGGTTGTCTTCTCCGACAATAATCGATGGGCGGATCGGATCGATTTATGGATCCGTTTCATCGACGACATTCTGATCTTGTGGTCGGGCTCGACCACGGACTTCAGGGAGTTTGTCAGAGAGCTGAACGTCAATAATCTGGGTCTGTTTTTCACCTCTGAGATCCAAAGTTTGCAAATTACCTTTTTGGATCTGGTGATTTATAAGGATGGCATGGGCCATCTAGGGACCAAATTATTCCGCAAACAAACCGCCACTAACAGCCTTCTGAGATGGGACAGTTGTCATCCTCTCCCCCTCAAACGTGGAATCCCTAAGGGGCAGTACATACGGGTGCGCCGTAACTGCTCCAGCCTCACGGACTTTAAGCGGGCCTCTGACGACCTGCGTGTCAGATTTTTCAACAGGGGTTATCCCAATACAATTTTGCGACAGTCTTACCAACATGCGTTTACGGTCAATCGTGACAGTCTTTTGACACCCAGGGTAAGGGATGTGGATGAGTGTGTACGTATTGTGGCCACATATGATGAAGCACATCAGACGGTACGAGACATCCTGACGGATTATTGGGGCATTTTAAAAGCTGATCCCATTGTAGGCCATTTGGTTGGTGATCGTCCTCAAATCACGTACCGTCGAGGTCGCAACATTAAGGACCGGTTGGTCCATAGTTTTTTTCGTACACCCACCCCATCCACTTGGTTGAATAACCCCCTTAAAGGTACCTTCAAGTGTGGCAATTGCATTGCTTGTCCAGTGATTAAACGGGGTAGACAGTTTATTTGCAGTGTGACCCAGGAACAATACTTTATTAGGTCATTCATAAACTGTAAAACCAGGAGTGTTGTATATCTACTTACCTGTACATGTGGTAAACAATATGTTGGTAAGACGTCGAGGGAATTCCGCAGGAGGGTTGGGGAGCACCTCAACGACATTCAAAATGATGCGGATACCTCTGTGGCACGACACGTGAACTTGGAACATGGAGGTGACACCCGGGCAGTGTCATTCCAGGGTATTGAAGAGGTCCGGAGATCACCTAGAGGTGGAGACCATGATAGGAGATTACTCCAGATTGAAACAAAATGGATTTTTCGGCTCAGAACGTTGAGACCACATGGATTGAATGAATATAATTCATTTGTTTGTTTCATCTAATTCTATTCCCCGGAGTCCAAAAATATTTTTGAATACATAAATAAAAGGGGGCTATTTTTCCAGTACTTTGTGGTGTATATTGTTGTACCGCACGAATAGCCTTAATTTTTGGACGTATAATATATATACAACAAACACCAATGGGGATTATCTACATGTGTCTCTATTTGTCTGCATATTCATTACATCTATTAATATCATCATTGGTGACGGCATTATATTTATGTATCATACATTAATATTATATATCGCCCTCAGAGGGCTCATTCTTATGGGCATATCACAACTGTGTTGCAATCCTATTGGACACATATGGATGTTTTGTCTCCTTTTTATTTTTAACCCTGCATGCGCCCTAGGGCTAACAGGTCTATTATTGTCTCTGCCTCTTGAATTACAACTGAGGCCATCGATTGTCCTATTAACATATGTCATCTTTATACTGCGTCATCTATTTACAAGGGGTGAATTTCAACCCGATTTAGCCTGTCTTATTCAGCTGCGCGGCGGCTCCCATTTTCAATGTAAATACCTTAGTTGGCTATTTCAATAAGTCCACCGATTGGTTCTCCGCATATACAGTATAGTGTTTCACACTATACTGCTCCGGAGCGATGTGCAGGGCGGGCAGGAGTGTGACAGACGGGGTTTTGACCCCGCCTTGTTTCCACCTCCTGACCGGCCCCCCGCTCCGTGACGTGCAGTGAGGAGGAGGGGTTTCCCACATATAAACCCCGGGTTCTTGCGGCCGCGTACGGCCAGTCTATGCCGACACTTTGTCCTGTCCTGACGCAGGCGATGCTCTGCACGATTCCTTACACCCCAATGTGAAATTGCTCCTGATGAGCCCCGATCTTAGGCGAAACGCGTTGAGAAAAATAGATTATGGGGGGAATTTAGTAATATAGCAGGACTGCAGGCAGGGACCTAATTCTAACAATTTATATTGCCCGTTCACCTTGCTCCCACCAAATACCGGATGGTGTCTGGTTACATGGGGGAAAGATCTCCAGCCGCGGTATTGATATTGTGCACGGCGGGCTGGGGTCTTTCTGCCTTATCTTTTGACCACCAGACCTATTCAGATAAATTGCATTTTTGTGGGAAACAAGGTGCTAACTGTTGGGCAATATGATTGGGAGTCACACATGTGTTTAGAGCGGGTACTGGTGCACTACAAGTCCCAGCTCCACATGTAAAATATACACTTACGTTCTCCCAATTGGATCTGAGGGGTGATAGTTCAATAGGTTTTCCGGTATACGAGCCATTGTATATGTGAGTGAATTCAAATACTCACTGGCGATACTAGAGTGACATTTCTGATCGGGACTGATCAGGTTGTCACCATCCGGACATTATTAGGGACTAACACTCCACACTCTCATGTTTATGTAGTTTGGAAATCACTCTGTGTTTTGCAATCAGCATTTTTAAGAGAATTGAATAAAAGTTATTTTTTAGAGTATCATTCCCTTGATAGCGTTCCACATTTCTCAGTGACCTAGACATCAGTTACTATTGCCGTCATTAGGTCCAGAACTTGGGGGGAAGAAAAAAAAACAACAATGAAAATAGACAATTTTTCCTAAAAATGATGACTCCTAGGAGGCTGGAGGGGGTCAAATACCAACTTTTAGGGTAATTGGAACAACGTCGGTTTCGCCTGAATCAATTTGTGTCTGAACCAAACTTTTTCAGAAATTGAGCAAATCGGACCCGAAACGAATCTCAAGTGTTTGTTTCTGTGTTTTTTATAATCTCCGCCGACTAAAATCTCATCTTTGAAATGAAGCGAAGAAGGGCTATTAAAGGGGGCGGGGCTTTCCCAGGAAGAGAACTTATCTCAGATCCACTAATTGTAGGGATCGGATCGCTAGGGGCCCCTGCCAATCATGAGAACGGGGCCCATGTTCCCCCATTGGAATGGTGCAGCAGACAAGCTCAAATCACCTACAAATTAAACAAATAAACAAACTAAAACTAAAAAATAACAGAAGATAATTGTATTATCCCCCCCCCCCCCACAGTGGAAATCCTACATCTGCCCCGACATAAGATATGGCTTACATCTAATAACTGATATGGATAAAAGGGATAGAGTT
>JAKVIS010003564.1:0-16677 GCA_033119425.1 Bufotes viridis
TTATGACAGTAGCTAATGCTGGATTATGGCTTGGGTGCTTGGTTAGACAGTTTTATACCAACAATTGTTTGGATTAGTTGGAGACAGAATTTATTGCCAGAATTGTGGCGTAAATGTTTGGTGCAAAATGGCGCATCTTATGCTATGACCCTTTTCTTTGAAGCCAGGCCCCCTTCACTTTAAATTACACTTCTTTTCTGGACTAGGGGAGAAACTTCCTCTGACCCAAAAGTTGTCTTTGGCTAAATTCATGGTTGGCAAAGTGTCCTGAGGTTAAACATGGCAGTTAGACCAGGCAAGAGACAGGTATGCTATAAGAGGTACTCAAACACATTTGCTAACATGTCACTAACTATGTTCATTGTATATATGTCCATTTTATTATGTGCTATGTTGCTTTAAACTTACTGTGCAGTTACCCCTCCATTGCATTATCTCAACATCATCCCCTCTCTCCTTCCCTCACCCATGCACAGCTCACATGCATTATTCACCTTCTTGAATCAACATGTCAGAATATGTGTCACAGACGTTCCCGCGACAGGATGCAGGAGATCGGTGAGACTGGCAACATGTGGTTTGATCTGACATGTTTTCCGTTTGGATCAAATTACATCTGTGTTGTTTCTGGTGCTTGCCACGCCTTCTTTCCCCAGGTGTGGCTATTAGGGTCATTTAAACTTCTCTATTTATAGTTTCTTCTCCCACAATGCTGTGCGGTTTATAGCTTCTGTTTGGACTTTTGGATAGATTGTGGTTGTATGTCGGCTGAGTTCCTGATGCTTCCATTGCTCCTTTGAAGTTAAGTCTTTCCTTTCCCTTTTGTTTGGGTTCTGTGTGTTGCATTTCCCTATTGTTTGTATTAGGCCTGAAGGAGACTCCTGTTCGTCCTTTCCTTTTGGAGGAACAGGTAGTCTTGTCCCTGCCATTACTACCAGGGTCCTATAAGGCTTGATAGGACTCTAGGTATTCCTGCGTATGAACTCACCTACCTTTGGGGTCTGTTCATATTGGTAGACAGTCAGGATTTTGCTTAGGGTTTTCACTAGGAGGTGTCTATTTTCCTTCCCTAGTTCTCAGGCCTGATTCCCTGTTCCCCTCTTCCCTCCTATGTTCCCTTCCACACCGAAGCGTGACAATATGTTGGCAATTTAGCATGCACACACAGGCATAGTGTAGCCCTAAAACTCCCCAGACCCACTATCCCTGCCTTCTTGCACGGTCACCCTATACATTGACCCACAGTCAACAGTCCCTATACTACGTGTGCGAGGAAGCGACAAACAGTGAAAAAACAGACACAATAAGAGTAGTTGTGTGGTACCAGGTCAAAAACACCAGTCAGTCAATGAAATGCCAAGAATGCCAGAAGCAAAGGAGAGAGCCAGAAGTAAAAAAAAATCTGGAGAGCAATACGAGACCAAATCGTCAACATTCAGAAAACATAGCCACAATACAAGATCCAGAAGTCACAGCCAAAGTAAATGCAATACCACCAAGGAACAGCAGGGGGAGCAAGAGGAACAGAAATTCACCGGTACCTGCACCCACAGAATCCAGACTTATATAGAGAGCTGGGAATAATCTCCAGCTGGCTTCCCTACACGTTGGGTAGAGCTGTCCGCTGAAGAGGGAACATTGACACAACATAATCCATCACGCCCTGGCGTGCAGCACAGAAAACACTTTTACAAATCACTGAACTACAGTACTTGCTGTTTCTCTCTATTCTTTTACTTTTAACTTGAGGGGACATCTCTCCTAACCCTGGTCCACCTTTGTCTGCTAATATAACCCCTTCACAATCATAGAAACCCTGCATAATCTGATTGATATTTGTTGTGTGTTTTCTATTCCATTTTCTAACTCTGCGCTCTACAACTCATGTCAATGTGCAACAAACTCCCCTATATTCATGACTTTTCTTTCAAGCTCTCTTAACCTGTTGGCCCTCAATAAAACTTGAATTCAACAATCTGACACCGCTTCCCCCACGCAGGTCAATTTTATGGTGGCTTACATTTTCTATACTCCCAGAACCCCATGGTGGTGGAGTCGACAAACTTCTTTCTCCACATTGCACCTTCCAGGTTATACCCCAGTACCATCACCCACATTCCCACCTGTCTACCACCCATCTGGCTTACCCACCCAGCTCCTAGATAACTTTTCTGCATGGCTTCCACATTTTCGGTTATGTGAATTACCAACTCTCATTATGGGTGACTTAAACATCCCCGTAGACAGCCCTGCCACCCCCCCCCCCCCAATTTGTCTCTAACCTCCTCTTTTGGCCTTTGACAACTTTCTAATTCTTAGACGCATAAAGACGGTAATACACTTGATGTTGTCTTCTTCCGGCTGTGCTTGGTTTCTGACTTTACTAACTCTCCTCTAACACTTTCTGAACACAACCTTCTCTCTTTCACTGTTGCAAATTCTCATCAGAAGCCTACATGATATTAACCCTAAGAAACTATGGTCGTCCTATAGACACTCTATGGTCGTCCTGTTATTATCTGGATGCAGTGCACTACAATACCCACAGAAGGACCCTGGATGATGTAGATCCCCCTACACTCCATAAAGTATAATGGGATCCAGCTGATCACACCGGGAGTGTGAAACTAGGCTTACACTGTTCAACCAGTTCATATCTTATCTTTACCACACAATAGGCAAGCCACTTCTCTAATGATACCCGTTACATACTACAATAACAGCGATAATGATTTTCACTAGAGAGGAATGTAATATATTAACCCCCACATAGTTATGTTGTCTAAATAATAAAAATGTTTTGGGTCTTGAAATGCAGCGACACAAAAACAGATTATTTTGTAAAAACTGTGCTTTTATTGTGCAAGTAGTATAATATAATACAAAAACTACATACATTTGGCATTATCATAATCTTACTGACTCACAGAATAAAGTTACCATGTTATTTAAATCACACAGTGAATGCCATAAAATAAATCCTACAAAATAATGTTAAACTCCAAGTTATATTTATTGATGACCTATCCTCAGGATAGGTCATCAATATCAGATCGGCGGGGGTCCGACACCCCTGATATTGATGACCTATCCTGAAGACGTCATCAATGCAAAAAGTCATATGTTACACTGTATTGTACATATGTACACTGTATGTTTGTTTGGTACCTGGATGTATGCTTATCATATATGGTGAAAAGAGACCTACAAGACATGATAAGGCAAATTTCTCAGTGTAATTATGCCAGTTTTCTGCGGGTCTGCCAGAATAAAAGGGGTTCTCCGGGCCTGTACCTAAAATGCCTCTTTCAGCTATCTTGTGGAGAGAAGTCACTTTGAGTAGTACTTTCCCTTTCTTCGCTCCGCGCTCCCGTCTATGTGACTGCTTACTCCCTAGACTCAGATGATAGTCACAGGTGGAGGACCATTCCCAAATGTCTAATTACAGCAGGTGTAGGAGGATTAGTTAAACCTAACTTTATTTGTTACTTTTAAAATAATCATCAACTAAGCGAAAGTATATACATGGGTTTGGTATATTAGTTACTTTTGCTGGGGTCGTCGAAACATTCCCTAATCTCGGGGTACTGCCCTTCCACTGGCTAGAGTAATTGCCATTAGTGCAGGGCGAGCCTAGCCAGGCCACTGCCTCTCCTGAGGTCTGATTACACACCATGCTCTTGGTAACTCCTGATGAGCCAATTCCTGGCAAAACACATCAGAGGAAGAGCGCATATGGTGTTTCTAGAGTTAGGCTGTTGTCAGGTTAGGGTTTAGGTACCAAGGACTGGCTGGGAATTAGGCATTCTGCTTTGCCAGTGGTAGGGCAGTATCCAGCTTTAAGCACTTGTGCTTAGATAAGGGAATGTTTATCCGACCCCAGCAAAACTACCTACTATACCAAACCCCATGTATATACTTTCGTGATTATTTTAAGAGTAATAAATAAAAGTTCCGTTTTACTGCTCCTTCTACAGCTGCTGTAATTGATCATGTGACCACTCCATTCGCTGCAAGCTCTCATGCTGACGTTGCGACAGGATGTGCCCCATTTTCTTCCTGTTCAGCTACATCTGTGTTATGCAGCCAAACAGGAAGAAAGAGGAGCACATCCGTTTGTGACGTCAGAAGAAGAGACCGCAGACAGGTGGGGGGGGGTCACGTGATCCCGGCAGGGATCGCGGAATAGGCAGAGCAAAGGAAGGGTTAAGTACAGCTCAAAGTGCCTTTACTCCACAGGTTAGCGGAATGAGCAATTTTAGATACAGGCCCAGAGAGCCCCTTTAATAATTTCTTCAGTTTTTAGTGAGGTGCTTCCAATTATATACAGTTGTGTTCAAAATTATTCAACCCCCACTGAAATTGAGTGTTTTGGCCAGTTTGACATTGATTTTGATCATTTCAGTCATCTTGTTTACAATTAAATCAAAGAGGCACTTGTAAGTCAGACAAATATAACATAACATTTATAATGAAATAACCACAAATGTCTTTTCTGTGCTCACATCATTATCAGTTTTATTCAACCCCCAAGTGACATTCAATCTTAGTACTTAGTATAACATCCTTTTCCAGTTATAACAGCTTTTAAACGTGAAGCATAGCTTGACACAAGTGTCTTGCAGCGATCTACGGGTATGTTCGCCCATTCTTCATGGGCAAAAGCCTCCAGTTCAGTCACAATCTCAGGCATGCGCACTGCAACTGCTTTCTTTAAGTCCCACCAGAGGTTCTCAATCGGATTTAAGTCTGGTGACTGCGATGGCCACTTCAAAATGTTCCAGCCTTTAATCTGCAACCATGCTCTAGTGGACTTGGAGGTATGCTTGGGATCATTGTCCTGTTGAAAGGTCCAACGTCTCCCAAGCCTCAGGTTTGTGACGGACTGCATCACATTTTCATCAATATCTCCTGGTACTGAAGAGAATTCATGGTACCTTGCACACGCTGAAGCTTCCCTGTACCTGTAGAAGCAAAACAGCCCCCAAAGCATGATTGACCCCCGCCATGCTTCACAGTAGGCAAGGTGTTCTTTTCTTCATAGGCCTTGTTCTTCCTCCTCCAAACATAGCGTTGATCCATGGGCCCAAACAGTTCTAATTTTGTTTCATCAGTCCACAGAACACTATCCCAAAACTTTTGTGGTTTGTCCACATGACTTTTGGCATACTGCAGTCGACTCTTCTTATTCTTTGGAGACAGCAAGGGGTGCGCCTGGGAGTTCTGGCATGGAGGCCTTCATTACGCAGTGTGCGCCTTATTGTCTGAGCTGAAACTTCAGTACCCGCATCCTGACAAATCTTTTTCAGTTCCTCAGCAGTCACACGGGGACTTTTCTCCACTTTGCGCTTCGAGGTGGCGCACAGCAGTCGAAGTCAGCATCTTCTTTCTGCCACGACCAGGTAAGCGTTTCAACAGTGCCCTTTGCCTTGAATTTGCGAATGATGCTTCCTATGGTGTCTCTTGGTATGTTTAACATCTTTGCAATCTTCTTATAGCCATTGCCCTTCCTGTGAAGAGAAATCACCTCTTCTCTTGTCTTCCTGGACCATTCTCTTGACTTCACCATGTTTGTAAACACACCAGTAAATGTCTAGAAGGAGCTGAGTATCACAGTCATTTTACATCTGCCTAATTGGGGCTTATTCTGCTTGATTGCTGCTCCTTGACATCCAGAGGTGTTTTCAATACCTGATCGAAAACACTTGAATGAACCTCTGTTCTTAAGAGTGGTCGTCTTTAAGGGGTTGAATAATTGTGTCAATGAAGAAATCACAAAAAAAACATTTAATTCTGTATTACAAAAACAATTGATGTCATTTTAGTTGCATTTGGTTCTTTAAAAAGTCCTTGTAAGATTTCATTCTGAACACAACTACAAATGTACACTAAATTCCCTAAAACCCCTTACAGCATTGGGGGTTGAATAATTTTGAACACAACTGTATAAGGGTACTTTCACACTTGCGTTTTCCTTTTCCACCATAGAGTTCCGTCAAAAGGGCTCTATGCCGGAAAAGAACTGATCAGGTGTATTCCCATGAACTCTGAATGGATAGAAATCTCAGTATGCCTTCTGTTCAGTCACTGTCAGGCTGCGGTATTATGTCCGTCCAAAATGCCTGATCAGTCGCCGGAATGCCGGATCCGGCATTAATTTACATTGACTTGTATTAGTGCCGGATCCGGCATTGGAAAACATCTGAAGGACGCATACGCAGACCGGGAAAATTGTGAAAAAGAGTGCAGGACGGATCCGTCCATCCGCATGACAAGCGGAGGGATGGATCCGTTCTTGCAATGCATTTGTCTACAAATGCTGTCAGTTGTGACACTAAACGGCGCCTCCGGCAAGCAGCTCCAACAATGGAACTGCTTGCCGGATACAAGTGCCGTCTGTGTGAAAGTAGCCTTATTCTAAAATAACTCTATAAAATTAGTGAATAACAGTTATGTAATGCTGTTATGCGATTTTTGAAACATACGACCTTTCCTAACCAGTGATGTCAAGGACTGTGTGACTGAAAGGATTCTGGTGTGACTGTGTACACAGATGTTCATACAGCACCCTCTATGGACCTGGTGCGTACACTGCTCCCTATGTCCTGTATGAGCATGATTAGGAAGGAAAGCATATGTATTTTGAATGATCACTTAAGAAGCTGGTGGGTCTGGGTTCTCTACCTCCCCCCTCCACCAGATTTGTGTACATAAATTTAGGAGTCAGAACTGTCAGAAAGTATACACCCTGTCAATGAGCTACAAATATTAGGAAATTCCTTTTATAGCAATCTATATTTGAAGCTCTATTAGTCACATACAGCAAAGCAATTCTAAGGCCCCTTTCACACGGGCGAGTTTTTCACGCGGGTGCAATGCATGAGGAGGACACATTGCACCCGCACTGAATCCGGACCCATTCATTTCTATGGGGCTGTGCACATGAGCGGTGATTTTCACGCATCACTTCTGCGTTGCGTGAAAATCGCAGCATGCTCTATATTGTGCGTTTTTCATGCAACGCAGGCCCCATAGAAGTGAATGGGGCTGCGGGAAAATCGCAAGCATCCGCAAGCAAGTGTGAATGCGTTGCGATTTTCCCGCATGGTTGCTTAGCAACGGGACAAGATCTCTATTATTTTCCCTTATAACATGGTTATAAGGGGAAATAATAGCATTCTTAATAAAGAATGCATTGTAAAATTTAGTGGAAGGGGTTAAAAATAATATAAGTTAACTTACCTTAGCCACTTGATCGCGTAGTCGTGATCTCTCCTCTCTTTCCCTGCAGCATCTAAGATCTAAAGGACCTGTGATGACGTCACATCACATGGTCCAATCACATGGTCCATCTTACCATGGTGATGGACCATGTGATTGGACCATGTGATGTGATGTCATCACAGGTCACTTAGTTGCTTAGCTGATGCTGGGAAGACGGAGAGATCGTGACTACGCGATCAAGTGGCTAGGTAAGTTAACTATATTATTCAACCCTTCCACTAAATTTTACAATGCATTCTTTATTAAGAATGCTATTATTTCCCCTTATAACCATGTTATAAGGAAAATATCAATTCTCAGAAGACCCGAAACCGGACTTCGGTGATGAAGTCGGCTCGAGTTGGGTACCAAACATGGCGTTTTTCTCACGCGCATGCAAAGCGCGTTACAAGCGTTTGCACCCGCGCGGGAAAAACGCGCATATTCCCGCAACGCACCCGCCTCTTATCCGGGCGTCAAACATGACGCCCGTGTGAAAGAGGCCTAACATTCATTTCAATCCTAGTATATACAGGAGAATCATTACATTTGTGATTTTCTAAGTCTACAAACCATACATAACCAAATGTGGTGGTATGTCAGCTAGATCTATCCAAACATAAAATCAGAGATGAAACAAAGAAAGTCCAGCTTTTTTCTTGAAAAAAATCTTATCTTGTCCTTTATTGGTAAATAGCGGTTTTAAAATCCATTCATGGAACAATGCATGTCTACATGTTTCAGACCTTTGCAATATCGGTCCTTACTCATGACCAATCATGATAAAATCAGAGATGCGCAATAAAAAAAATACAAAAACTTATTACAGATATAGGTAACTCTGAATGTACCGATATGACCAAGATCCTGGCTGGGTATGTGGTCCTACCTGAGTAAAGGCGCATTTACACTGCTTTCCTTCACGACAATTACCTGCTCGTCAGAGGAGGTAAGAGCTGCATTTACATCTAGCGATCACTTCCACTGTATGAGGATGTGCGGTCGCCAGGGGCGGATTGACCATAAACTGTACAGGGAAACTTCCCGGTGGGCTGATGAGCCTAAGCCCTCCTTTTGGCCAACCAGTGGCAGTCTTTAGGGATGTATTTTGTGCTGCTGGGGCAGTATATTGAGATGCACTGTGGTATTTTGCTCTGCTGGGGTGGTGTAATGTGCTGCCATATGATATTGCTGGCCGTGCCTTCTGTCAATTTGGACCCACTACAAAATGGGGCCAGTTTTAGTTTTTTTCCAGGGCCACTTTACGTTCCCAGTCCGCGCTGGTGATCTCTACTGCAATCGCTCATCCTCATACAGATTCATTGTTTCTGCGCAGCAAATCATTGTTTATACAGCACAATCTGCTTCCCAGAAATGATGATTGATTGTCTGCATGAAAGATCATTTCACCTGATGAAGGAGCATTTTTCTCATTCACCGGGTGATCTCCGGCACCTTTACACTGGCAGATTATCCAGAACGAGCATTGTAGGAACAATTGGGCAGTGTAAATGCACCACTGTGTGGAGGAGTGTGGCTGGAAGCACTAGAGAAGCCTTCACTGACTGCTTTACTGGTTATAAATTTGCCCTTTACTTTGGGAATAAAAGACTGCTTTATCAAAGAGGGCCAGGCAGGGACTACAAAGGAGCTGTAAATCCTACACTACATTTTCAGTCCTTAAGGCTCCTTATAAAGAGCTGGGATCCAACTGAACCCTTCACTTTTTTGACTGCAAGGGCATCTGTCAGCAGGATCAACCCTATCAAACTAGCCATAAAGCTTGGTAATACACACCCTGCTTAAAAAACACAATTCTTTACCCAATCTACTGTTGTGTAGGAGAAATGTGTTTTTAAAAATATGCAAGTTAAGGCTTAAATTCACCAAGGTTGGCCCGAGCAACTCTGTGCACTGTGGCTCCTCTGCTTTCCCGGGCATTCCCCCTTCACCTGGATGCCTGACCCTACATATTTTTAAAACCACTTATTTCTTCTAAATGCAGCAACAGATCAAGGTAAGAAAGGCATGGTTTTAATCAGCAGGGTCAGCTGTACCTGGCATTATAATTGGTTTAATATAGTTGATCCTGCTGATAAATGCCTTTCCTTCTCTGGCTAATTTACTGGGTCCCTTTGCAACTCATTAGTAATGCCAGCACTAAGCGTCATACCCTAAAGCAGGGATCGGCAAACTGCTGCTCTCCAGCTATTGCAAAACTACAACTCCCAGCATACCTAGACTGCCTACAGCTATCAATCTACAGCAGGGCAGGGTGGGAATTGTAGTTTTTTAACAGCTTGAGAGCTGCAGTTTGCCCATCCCTGCCCTGAAGGACTTTAATCTAAGTGTTCCAAACCTGCCTCATGGTTGGGGCTCCAACAGTCATCTGTTTCCACTATCATTACTCATTGAGACGACCTTTCAAACTCCTGGTCTGTAGATGTGGACATATAGTGTAAGTGGTGCGGAGTCCGGTTATGTAATTGTTATCTTCATACTCACTTGCATTCCAACGCTATGCTCCAACAACTTGTTGGAGCATAGCGTTGGAATGCAAGTGAATATAAGTATACAGCTCTACTACACATATACAGTTCTGTTACACACATACAGCACTGCTACACATATACAGTTCTGTTACACACATACAGCACTGCTACACATATACAGTTCTGTTACACACATACAGCCCTTCTACACATATACAGTTCTGTTACACATATACAGCACTGCTACACATATACAGCACTGCTACACATATACAGTTCTGTTACACACATACAGCCCTTCTACACATATACAGTTCTGTTACACATATACAGCCCTTCTACACATATACAGTTCTGTTACACACATACAGCCCTTCTACACATATACAGTTCTGTTACACACATACAGCACTGCTACACATATACAGTTCTGTTACACACATACAGCCCTTCTACACATATACAGCACTGCTACACATATACAGTTCTGTTACACACATACAGCCCTTCTACACATATACAGTTCTGTTACACACATACAGCCCTTCTACACATATACAGTTCTGTTACACATATACAGCCCTTCTACACATATACAGTTCTGTTACACATATACAGCACTGCTACACATATACAGCACTGCTACACATATACAGTTCTGTTACACACATACAGCCCTTCTACACATATACAGTTCTGTTACACATATACAGCACTGCTACACATATACAGTTCTGTTACACATATACAGCACTGCTACACATATACAGTTCTGTTACACACATACAGCCCTTCTACACATATACAGTTCTGTTACACATATACAGCACTGCTACACATATACAGTTCTGTTACACACATACAGCCCTTCTACACATATACAGTTCTGTTACACACATACAGCCCTTCTACACATATACAGTTCTGTTACACATATACAGCACTGCTACACATATACAGTTCTGTTACACACATACAGCCCTTCTACACATATACAGTTCTGTTACACACATACAGCCCTTCTACACATATACAGTTCTGTTACACACATACAGCCCTTCTACACATATACAGTTCTGTTACACACATACAGCCCTTCTACACATATACAGTTCTGCAGGGACGTGCACAGATAGGGCTAAAAGGGGGATTGAACCCCTGCCCCCTTCTGCCCCTGTCGCTTTAATGCCCTTTTTTTTTTTTTATTGTCCCCCAAGCCAGGCAACCATCGGCAGCCTGTCACAGACAGTTTGCACTTTTTTTTTTAAATGCGCTGCCGCCCAGCCTCTGTGCCAGGCCGGGCCCGTGCGGCGCATCCACACAGTAGTCACTCTCAGCAGCAAGTCACGTGGTGTGGCGCGCATCGCGCAGAGCTGCCTGCAGTGCGAGTGCGACTGCTGCTTATCATTACCGCCGGGCGCCGGTCAATCCATCCAGTCCAGTCTGGTGTGAAGAGGTGAGACCTGCACTGCACCGGGGGGGATGGATGTTCTGCTGCCACTGATGGGGGGAGTGGAGAGTGGCACTTTACTGGCACATGGGGGGAGAGGAGAGAGGCACTTTACTGGCATATGGGGGGGGAGAGTGGCACTTTACTGGCACGGTGGGGGGGGAGAGGAGAGTGGCACTTTATTGGCACAAGGGGGGAGAGGAAAGTGGCAGTTTACTGGCACATGGGGGAGAGGAGAGAGGCACTTGTTACTGGCACATGATTGGGGGCTTCTACTAAGGCCACAAAGAAGGGGCATGTTATTTGGGGGGCTCTGTGTGGTACTAGTATTATCAGGGGGTTTATCTGTTTCTGCAGTGTAGTATTGGGGAGCACAGCGGCACAGTATTGGGGTAGTACAGGGGTAGGCAACCTTTGGCTCCCAGCTGTTGTGAAACTACAACTCCCAGCATGCATCCTTACTCTGCTATTCTCTGAACTCCTGTAGAAATGAATGGAGCACGCTGGGAATTGTAGTTTCACAACAGCTGGGAGCCGAAGGTTGCTGATGCCTGGGGTAGTAGGATGATTTGTCCAGAAGATGGGAGGATGATGGCAAAGTAGTAAACTAAGAATTTTTTTTTGGTCAAACTGCAGAGAAGAAAAATGGTGGTCTGGTCTGAAAGGAGAAGACGAGGACAGAGAGCATCTACATCAAAGGAGACTTCACCATTGGATGTAAGAGGTATGTGGGGCTGCCAGGCCCATGGAGGGGGAGAAATGTGCCGGGGGGGGGGGGGCGCCTTATTTTTTTTACTTAAGCCCCTGCCCTTCAAAATCTCTGTGCACGTCCCTGCAGTTCTGTTACACACATACAGCACTGCTACACATATACAGTTCTGTTACACACATACAGCCCTTCTACACATATACAGTTCTGTTACACATATACAGCACTGCTACACATATACAGTTCTGTTACACACATACAGCACTGCTACACATATACAGTTCTGTTACACACATACAGCACTGCTACACATATACAGTTCTGTTACACACATACAGCCCTTCTACACATATACAGTTCTGTTACACACATACAGCCCTTCTACACATATACAGTTCTGTTACACATATACAGCCCTTCTACACATATACAGTTCTGTTACACACATACAGCCCTTCTACACATATACAGTTCTGTTACACACATACAGCACTGCTACACATATACAGTTCTGTTACACACATACAGCCCTTCTACACATATATATAGTTCTGTTACACACAAACACACACACTTTTCATCTTTAAGAACTCCCACCCAAAAAAATTCTCTGACCTGTTAGAAAGGTTTATGATGTGAACTGTAGTGAAGGTAATCTTCTCACTGGTGACTGTATTTGTGAGGTATAACCTCCCTTCTGCTTCTCACCTGTGTCATGTGACCAGCAATCAGACTTTCCAACTGACACAGCATCTTATGTGTGGACAGGAAGTCAGTTTCTCTATGTATTCCTATGGGAGCCTTACTCACAGTTTCATAGGAATGAATAGAGACATCACTGACTTCCTGTCCTGTGTCCGTTGGAGATCAGGGAGTTGGTCACATGACATCACTTTCTAACAGGTCAGAGAATAAACATTTTGCCGGAAGTTCAACTTTAACCCCTTAAGGACTCAGCCCTATTTCACCTTAAGGACTCGGCCATTTTTTGCAAGTCTGACCAGTGTCACTTTATGTGGTGATAACTTTTAAACGCTTTTACTTATCCAGGCCATTCTGAGATTGTTTTTTCATCACATATTGTACTTCGTGACAGTGGTAAAATGATGTTGAAAAATTTCATTTTTATTTATAATTTATTTTTATTTTTTAATCTACAAATTTGGAAAAATTAGCACTTTTCCAAGTTTCAATTTCTCTACTTCTATAATACATAGTAATACCGCCAAAAAAAGTTATTGATTTACATTCCCCATATGTCTATTTTATGTATCGATCATTTTGGGAATGCCATTTCATTTCTTGGGGATGTTACAAGGCTTTGAAATTTACAAGCAAATCTTGAAATTTTTCAGAAATTTTCGAAAACCCAGTTTTTAGGGACCAGTTCAGGTCTGAAGTCACTACATAATAAAAACCACCCAAAAATGACCCCATTCTAGAAACTACACCCCATATGCCTTTTTGATCGCTTGGTATTACACTTTTTGTGATGTAAGGTGACAAAAAATGGCTTTTTTACACCATTTTTTTAAAAATAGTATTTACTTGAGGGGTTAGGTCATGTAATATTTTTATAAAGCAGGTTTTTACGGACACGGCGATACCTAATATGTGTAGTGTATTTTTTATTTTATTTTTATTCAGTGATGGGTTTTTTTTTTTACTTTTTTTTACATTTTTTTTTTTTTACCCAGATCCACTTGGTTCTTGAAGATCCAGTGGGTCTGATGTCAGTATAATACAGTACAGTACACTATATAGTGTACTGTACTGCATTTATTTTTACTTTACATAGTCTGATCAAACTTCTGCTTTAGCAGAAGTCAGATCAGACTTACGTTACCATGGCAAACAGGACACCTCTGAAAGCGTCCTGCTGCCATGGTAACCATCACCTGCTGCCAGAAACAGAGCAGCGGGTGACGGGGAGGGAGGGGAGCCCCCTCCCTCTGTGCTCCCATCAAGAATCGGGGGCTGCAACCAGTGAAACCCCCCCCCCCCCCCTTGCACTCCCATTGGCACAATATGATTGCGGGGGGATAATAGATCACAGAAAGCGCTGCAAAATGCAGGTCTGAATTGACCTGCGGTTTGCTGCGATCACAGTTTTGTGACAGGATGCCTGCTGTATGATTTCAGCAGGCATCCTGTTCCGATTAACCCCTGCAGCGCCGCAATGTACTTTTAAAGATATGTGTCCTTAAGGGGTTAATAGAAAACTCCCATTTCCCTAGACTAGTGCTAGCTGTATAATTTTCCGGCTCTGACTCCTGCCATTGATGACATCATCATAGAGCCTTAAATTGTACTTGGAGTTTTAATTTTCTTTTCAGTACAACATAGGATCTTCCTCACCATGTGCTCTCCTGCTGCTGCTGATTACACAGATCGGTGTCAGCAGGAGAGAGAGAGGTGTCTGCAGATGCAGAGCTCTCTCACTGATTGGGCAATAGGCTGAATGTGCGCTCTGACAAATCACTAAGACAGCAGTCAGGGGGTCTGGCCATGCTGGATCTCCCTGACTGCCGTTTATAAGTCACAGGCATTTTTTAGCAAGATTTTTTTCTTGCTAATAAAGTGCGTCTTATAAAGCGAAAAATACAGTACATAATCAGACTCGGCATCACTTACACTATACACCACCTACTCTAGCTAGTGGGTTGTATTGGAGATGACAGTTATCCTATAAACCTATTGTATTCTGCTTTCTTCTGCATCCCAGTCTCTCTCTACTGGCTCGGAGTTGGGTCATTTTAATACCTCCTGTAGTTTTTTGTTTTCCACATGGGTTATATACAGCAGAGTTTCTGAAACTTTTCAAGACAAGCTCAAGGTGTTCCTAGTGATCTAACAAAGTCTATGCTCATACTGCTCTCAAACGCCGTGCTCCCAGCTTCCTGAGACATTTCCTTCTTATCTGACAGGACGGCGGAAGCTTTAATGGTCACCGTAAGAAGGCACATTGTACATCATAAAATGTTTAAGAGGGTTGCTTTAGAAACGCATCTTATAGCACCGTGGCCTTCTCTCAGCTCACCAAGCACAGCACCGTACACTGTACAGTGGCTGTGCTTGATAACGCAGCTCAACCCCATCCATTCAATAGGGTCGAGCTGTGCCTAGGCCAAGTGACCAATTAATGTGACGTCACATTACCTAGGGAAAGCTTTGAGAAGGCCGCGGCACTATTGCGGGTGCCGATGCCTTCCCAAACAGCTGATCGGCAGGTGTCCAGAGGATAGGTCATCAGTAAAAATATCTTGGAAAACCCCTTCAACTGCATCAACTTGGTATATGTAAACTTCTGAGCCACTGGGAATGTGATGAAAGAAATAACAGCTGAAATTAATCATTGTCTCTAGTATTATTCCCACATTTCACATTCTTGTACTATAGTAGTGATCCGAACTGACCTTAGAGAGTGACTGTGTACTAGGATTAGCTGTCAGGAATTGTTAAAAACTCAGTTTTAATGTGAATGCAAAGTGTAACCTCAATTAGTTTCTGAGGTCTGAAGAGTAATGCCTCCTCATGCTACTGGAAGTGGTGATTTTCCATAATTACTGATAATGATCTTCTAGTGTCTAAAGGGCACTTTACACGGGCCATGAATCTTAAAGAGCACCTTTCACTGGTCCTGACATTACAATATTACCTGGCACTGTAGAGCATGATTAGTAGATTTCTGTGCGCAATTTTTTTTAATGCTGATTAATAGCATCAGACAGGGAGGAGGAAACGCCAGCTTTTCTCAAGGGCCGTCACCTTCTCCCTGGCTGTGAGCTGCCCAATTGCAGCAGAGCGTGTCACACCCAGGGAGAGGGTGAGCTGATTTTCCTCTCTGGCTGTGACGCACTCTGCTATAGCAATCCCTTGTCCCCATACAGAATCATTCTGCTGCCCAGAAATAATGATTGGTGTGCCTGCACGAATGACAGAATCACACGATGAACAAGCGTTTTGCCCGTTCATCCGGTGATCGGAGGCACATTTAGATGGCCAGAGCGTTGGCAGGTGTGAGAGAAAAGTTTTATTTCTCTATATATATTGTAAACATTCTGTAGTACACAGTTTTGTCCACTAGATGACAGCAAACTGGATGTATGAGCCATGTGTGCATTTCTTTTGTCTTAAGGTCAATAGGGGAGGGGGCGAGGGGGATTAGGTTGCAGACTTCAAATCTACCTATGAACTCAGAGTTGAAGTTGATGAAACCAGTCCTATCAAGCTTGAATAGAGGTGGGGGGGGGTAAGACATCTATTGTCTGCCACTTACAATGCTGTCTTGACACCTTTTTCTGGGAGGTCATTATCACCTACTGACTCCAATTAGGACTATGGAATCAACACCTTTGACCCCATGCTGGGTATAATTACCAGATGTTGATTTAGTGACATATTTATTCCCAGAGAATTCTTGTACAAGTCACTCAGAATTGAGAAAGCTCGTTGGAAAAACTAGTGAAACGTTTTCAAGTTGCCTTGATTTATTCTTTACAGATATACCATGACCTGGATAAATGAGAACCTTCACAGACACACTCCTATCAAGTTAAAAAGCCAATAGTCTCTTCTTAAGGAACACCCCTTTTGTGATGTCATGTCTGGTATTTAAGTGAATGTAACTTGAATAAAACTCTCTTGCTTGGGGAGGAGAAGATTCTTCCATGAAACCAACGTGCGTGTCTGGTCTCATTATAAAAGCAGTATGGTGTACCCATACTTATACTTCTAATTAATTTGGCACCACACAAAGAAGA
>JAKVIS010003565.1:0-16685 GCA_033119425.1 Bufotes viridis
TTTTTGGGGCGATTGTCCTATGTAGGGTATCATTTTTTGCAGGATGAAATGCCGGTTTAATTGGCACTAGTTTGGGAGGCATATAATTTTTTGATCGCTTGCTATTTCACTTTGTGATGCGAGGTGACAAAAATTTTTTTTCACTGTTTTTACTTAAAATATTTATTGTATTTACCTGAGGGGTTAGATCATGTGATATTTTTATAGAGCAGGTTTATACGGACGTAGCGATACCTAATATGTATACTTTTTTAAATTTATTTTACTTTTTACACAAGAACAACATTTTAGAAAAAAAGCATGTTTTAGTGTCTCCATAGTCTGAGAGCCATTTACACCATTCATTTTTTTTATGGGGGTTAGGTCATGTGATATTTTTATAGAGCAGGTTTTTGCGGACACGGCAAAACATAATATGTGTAGTGTATTTTATTTTTTTAGTTTTTATTCGATTTGATAAATGTGGGTTTTTATTTTACTTTTTTTCATTTTTTTTTTCATTTTTTTGACCCAGACCCACTTGGTACTTGAAGATCCTGTGTCTGTATACACCATACACTATATAATGTACTGTACTGTATTTATTACTTTAGAAAGTCTGATCAGACTGTGAAGGCGTCCTGTTGCCATGGTAACCATCACCTGTCGCATTACGAGTTCATCTTAGCATTGCTAAATAATTCCATCCATATCGTTAACTTACTGAGTTAGTAAGTTAACGAATATGGATGGAATTATTTAGCAATGCTAAGTTGAAACGGCAATGCGATTAAGCAGATATATAATAATCGCATTGCGATTTCAACTTAATTCTCACATCCGACAGTACATTCTACTGGAGGAGGCGTTCTCATGGTGATCGGTAGCTCAAAGTTGTAATCGCAATGCGATTAAGCAAATACATAAGAATCGCATTGCGATTCCAACTTTTAGTACTCAACTTTTAAAATCGTACACCACTTTAAGTTCCAAAGTTGCAATCACGTTCGAATAGAACTTAAAGCTGTCTCTTAGTCAGTTTTAGTATTGGTGTGCTGTAATAGAAGTTACATTCGATGCGCGAATATAACTTAGAGCAATACAGTCAACTTTACACTGTTAGTTTTATTATCGCGATAATACAACTATTCAAGAATCGTGTACGTGCGTCTGTACGTGTGTGCGTTACCTCGGACACTATTCTATTTTGCCAGCCACAGCTGAAACCACTGATTTATGGTATTGCTATTTTGGCAATTGAATTTAACCCCAGAAAATAATCTATCCTTTGCCAGACAGCAGACAGTATTATACTTGTCTAGCCAAAGCTGGAACACCAGATTTAGGGATTGGTATTTGGGCAATTGTATTTAACCCCTTAATAAAATATAGAAATTTCTTTCCTGAGTTTCTAGGGGTGACAATTAGCTTAGCCAAGCCCCTGATGTAGAATATAGCAAAAAAAAAAAAAACTGTAGTATTGATGGATTGATGGACTTGGTGGCAGCTTCTTCTGGCGCACCACAAGTCACAAAATGGCCGCCCGATCAACCCAGAAAATAAGTGACAGAAAAACGCTCTGTGCAGCCTAAAAACCAGCGAGCAAGTAAGATAGAAGCTGCGTCCTCTCCCTACACTAATCAGAGCAGTGTGACGTGCGGCGCTACGTGACTCCAGCTTAAATAGAGGCTGGGTCACATGCTGCACTTGGCTGAATCACAGCCATGCCATTAGTAGGCATGGCTGTGATGGAGCTCTTAGGGCAAGAAGTAAAATGCTAACTGATTGGCTGCTGTGCAGCCCTTCAGAAAAGCGGGAAGAAATCGACGAACACCGGACCCGAACCCGAACTTTTGAAAATGTCGGGTTCGGGTCAGTATCACTGAACACCCCAAAGATTCGATGCAGACCCGAACTATTCTCGAACTGTTCGCTCAACACTAATCCTAATCCATACTGTTGAGTAGCAAGTACCCAAAACAGCTATCTGCAAATAGATATTTGATGGCTATTTTTTTTCTTTGTCATGTCCTAAAGCTTGTTAAAGTCAGACTTTGACTCATGGGCAAGACGACTTCCAAAGAATAACCCTAGCAAGCCGTTAACTTTTCTCTGGAAGATGGCGTATATCATAGGTGGTGCCACTGACTCCATACACATCCTGGTGACCTTAAGGAGAGTCAATACCTCTCCATTGCACCAGCCAGAATTCAATTCCATATTGGTGAGGTAAGTACTTGGCTTGGCTATTTTACATTTTTATGCTCTAAAGCTTATTACAAATTTAGACTTTGACTCACAGAGGCCACTTCCAAAGCGGTGGTAGGAGATGGTTCTCTTTCACTGGGATATACATCCTTGTATTTCAGTGAGGGTAGTATACCTTAGGTCATATAATTGACACATTCATCTAGAGCAGGGTAGGCAGCCTTTGGCTCCCAGCTGTTGTGAAACTACAGCTCCCAGCATGCATAGTTGCTCTGCTCTTCTAAGAACTTACATAGAAATGAATGGAGCATGCTGGGGTGTAGTTTCACAACAGCTAGGAAGCCGAAGGTTGCTGATGCCTGATCTAGAGAATTCAATCCTGGACAACCATGAAAGTTCTGGGACCAGCTGAGACTTCTTAAAACCTTATTGCAGGGAAGGGTGGCTCCTTAGTTAATCTATATTACCCACATGGGTTCTTTTTTGTAATTTCTCTGAATATTGCTGGGAACTAAAAATGTCACAAAATATGTTCTCATCATCTATCAGGAACAGTAAAAAGACTTTTAAATGTCTGAAATTAATTTAAGTTCAGCTTTAACATTTTGGGAATTTACAATGAGAATTTCCATGGACCAAACAATTTCTTCGAGAACAGCTGATGAGTTGTGATTATTAATATTTCAGAGGAAGCACACCAGTTTTCATACTGTGGTCTTCAAGCCTTTACTAGCAACAGATTGCATTTTTTCTGTATCTTTTGTCACACAGCACATAAAACTAAAACTAGCCTGTGGAGTAAATGTACTGCCAAAACTAATGTTTAAAAATCATTAGGTGGTATCTTATTCAAATGAGGAAGTTAATAGGTGTTGTAAATCGCTAAATGCCAGGAATATCATCTCAGAGGTCCAAGAGGTCTTTTTTTGTGATGAAAGAAAACATTAAATAATTAGTGACCTTCACATTCTAATTTAAATAAGAATGATCATTGAGAAGATGCTGGGAGAATACTTATAATAGAAATGTAAGAGTTTAGGCCAACTTTTTGTGTAAGGGTAGACTATAGTAGTTACCTGTATATATATATCAGGAGCATGGAATTTTTTTAGTACACAATTTCTTAACTGTTCTAGAAACACATTATACATCAACCTTACAACACAGGTACTGACATTGTTGGCATATCCTGTGTGATATGCCATCTATGTCCCAGATGGGCCAACCCCTTTAACAGACAATCACAGGAGTAGCATTTAGGGTCCATTTTACGCATGCACGGTGTTTTGCGTATCTGCAAAACACAGGGCAGGCACCCTTAACAGAAATGGTTATTCTTGTCACGCAGGTGCGGACAAGAATAACACATGTTCTATGGCTCTGCGGAATGGAGAACCAGAAGTTTCAGGACTGCGGACCGGAAATGCAGAAGCGGACAGCACACTGTGTGCTGTCCGCATCTTTCCATCCCCATTGAAAATGAATTGGTCCTCCTCACCTGTTCTGCATAATTGAGGAACAGATCCAGACCAAAGTGTGGAAGTCTCAACTGGAGCCTAAATGAGATTCCTCTCTATAAGGATGGATTCATACACATAAGCAGAAGTTTTTTCTGGCATTTTTATTGAAGCCTTTCACCTGTTAGTTACAAGTATTTTTAAATACCAGGATATCATATACTGGTCCATCCTCGAGTGCAGTGTGCAGCAGATTCACAATCAATAAATGGGAGCAATTAAAGATAAGCGAATTTTTCAAAAATTTGATTCGGCCAGAATCGTCAAATTTTTTTAAAAGAATTTGGTTCAATCCAAATTTATTTGGGAGAATTTCATTAAAACTGCTATCTCCTGGCTGCAGAGAGCCTCTATAGTGGTGTAGAACACTGTGGCTTGAAGTAACACACATAGGAGTCTGCTGTGGTAGTGAAATAATTCTGTGAGTCCATATGACATGCAGATGACAGGGCGTCACTCTTAGAATCACTGCACACTTCACTTATTTGGGCAGTCATGGAGGCCCAAACTGACCAAATAACTCAAGTATAAACTGAGGCTTACAGGTTGATGTTAGCGCCAGAAGAAGCGCACTCCTTTTACACCGTCGTCAACTTATTCCACATCTTGTTGTCTACAGAACCTGTTCCATTAAATGCTTATACAATTAGAGTGACCCTGACAAAGTGGAAGGTGTCAGCAGTAAGTTTTGTTGACATCACTGATTATTTTGCCCCTTCCTTTGATTCGGTCAGAAAAGTAACCCCAATAAAAGCGGATTCTGTTTGTTGAGCATCCGCCTTTACTCGGTCAGCATTTGGTCAGTAATCCATCAGTATTGCTAATGCCAAAAACAAGCAGGCGTGGATACAAAACAGAGATGACACGTGAATGGAATATTTATGCGTCTTCTGTGTTTTTACCCCCTCCTGCTTTTGCTGCTAAATCACAAGGCTAATTCAGATGTGACCATACAGGCCTTACAGCTGCTACGGAGACATGATCCATCAACATAGTGACCCAGTCATGAAGTGGGGAGGGTGGGAACAGCATAAGAAGTCCACAGAGTGGCCCTTTGACATAGTGGTGAGGTGGAAGCAGTATGGGAGACCACAGAATGGCTCAATGACAGAGTCTGAAAGTGGTAGCAGTATCAGGAGGATGCCACAGAGTGGCACAATGACAGTGTGGAGGTGAATGCAGCATCAGGAGGCCACAGAGTGGCAAGGTGACATAGTGTTGAGGTGAGCAGCATCAGGAGGCCACAGAGTGGCAAGATGACATGTCCCAAATTTTGGGGCTAATATTTTCAATAAATTAGCAGTCTAGAATTTGCGATCTACAGTCATTATTTTCTTGATTGCAAAAATCAGCAATGCATTATGCGCATATTGCGTGTGCAATACAGGCATGGCTCACTTTGCTACATTTTTCAAGCTGCTAGACTTTAATCCCTATCACAGCACAGTAATTCCTATCACACTAGCTAACACCCTGCACTGGAACTACTGCTACACTATATTACTATCTAACCTACACTGACTGTCTCCACTAACTATATGTATTTTATATATATGAGCTAACTAACTATCTAATGTAATTTAATAAGGATCAGATGACTCAGCAAAGCACAGAGCATAGCAATGGCACTGCTCTCTCTTTCAGAACTGCAAAATAACTGCCGTAAGAGCTGCTGGGGAGTATATTATAGTAAGAGATTGGCAACTTTCTATTGGTTGCTAGGGATGTTGCTAAGCTCAGACCAAAATATATTGGAGCCTTCTCATTGTGCCCACAAGCAAGAAGAAGGGAGGTACTGATAAAAAAAAGCTAGAATATTCGCGATTTACGAATATATAGCACTATATTCTAGATCTTTGAGAATTCTCAAAGTGCCGATATTGGCAATAAAAATTCAAGGTTAGAATATTCGTGATCAAAACTAGTGGGAGGTGGCAGCAGTATGAGGAGACCACAGAGTGGCAAGGTGACATAGTGTGGAGGTGGCAGCAGCATCAGGAGACCATAGAGTGACCCGGTGACAGAGTGAAGAAGTGGGTGGCTTAATAACAGTATCCACTGGCGATGGTGAGTGTAAGAAGGAGTAAATCACCTATGATATCGCGTTTGCCCTTCAATCTTAACTCCTGCTCCCCTGCTGGATTAGATTCTACTTGTATATGCGGGTACTTCTGGTATTTCTTCCTATTATTGCTCCCACTTACAGTGTCCTCCTTCTGTCCTTGCTACAGGTTTTGAAGCCAGGTTTTCTTGGTGATGGGCGTCTGTATTCCACGTCGAGTGTGCTCCGACCGGTAGCACTGTGCTCCGAAGTCCCTGCGCTCATGCTCCGTACAGGAGCGAGTAGCGTCTCTCTGCTGGAGCTACGGGTTAGTGGTGGAGCAAATGCCAGAAGTACGCATACACGTAGGAATCTGTAATCCAGCAGGGAGCAGGAGTTAGAGTGAAGGGTGAATGCAATATCAGAGGTGATTTATTCAATTGTTCTGAAGAATACTGTATGGATACGGCCGTACAGGTATATTGCATAAAATTTTCAGTAATCAGCGCCAGTGGAGTTTGTAATTTCTATCGTGAGTGTAAAGATGGAGCACTTGGCATCAGATGTGTGGCATCAGGCGGTGGCAGCATCAGAATAGTAGCTGAGGCAGGTAGCCAGAAGAAACTGGTATCTTTTGTCAAATGTTTGTGTAGCACCATGGATGATCTAGTCTGATGCATCAGGCATTGGTGGGTGAAATCTGGCTGATCCACTGCCTAAATTATCTTGACAAAGGTCAGTATCTTCACTTTTTGGGTGGACAAGCGAGTTCTTCTTGGGGTAACTATGGCCCCGCGCCGCACTAAACTTACCCGGCTCTGATGCCACACTACTGTATGGGCAGGACAGCTTTCAGGAAAACTCAGCCAGTTGTGGCCCCAAATCCAGTTTGGCTGCCCAGTAGTCAATGGATCTTCAAAGTGGGGTGGAAGGGTGCTATCCAAGTATGCCAACACCTGCAGGTCCTGCTCTATGTCTGGCTGCTAGTGAGTAGTTTCTTCACTATGCTGGAGGAAAGCTGCTCATCAGTGACTGTAGACTGAGGCTGCCCCAGCAGCCATGGCGAGTGGAGCGTGAGCGCAGAGGGCCCCCGGTCAGATCTGCGAGAGGATAGACGAGAAGGTACATATAGGCAGCGGCCAACTGACTAAATAGGATGTCTCTACAGTAGTTCAGTGTGTCCTCCCTCTCAGCGGGTGCAAAAATGCCACCATTTTGGACCACTAGCGTGGGTCCAGTAAGGTGGAGAGCCAGAAGTCGTCCCTCTGCCGAATAGTGAAAATTCAGCAGTCAGACTCACTACCAAGCAAGTGAGCATGCAGCGGGCCATTTGTGCAAGTGACTCAGAGGGACGCCCTGGCTCCATCTCCACTGCATACTGCCATGGTGTGTCTGGGTCCTCTGCCTCATCTTCCTCATCCCACCCTGTAGCTCCTCTTGCTGGTCCTGCTCCTCTTGCTCCTCCTCTCCTGTCACCTGTCATTTGCTACACATTGCTTGTGCTCCAATGTCCTCCTCCTCCTCCAGTTCAGCCCCACAGGGCTCATGTGTGCCGTGAGATCTAGGAGCCAAGTCTCCATTCCCCTGACCAGCCAGATTTACCAGCATCTGTTCCAGGACATGAAACAGTGGCATGACATTGTTCATCCGTATTCCTTGCGACTGACATATACGTGGCCTCCTCAAAGGGCCTGAGCAAACTGCAGGTGTGATGCATGAGCTGCCACTAGCTGACATCGGATTACACAGGAGAGTACTTTTGTCCGCTTAAATCCTCAAGAAATGGTTTATGGGCTTTATCTGTCTCGTATAGTCGGTCCAACATTTGGAGGGTGGAATCCAACGGGTGGAAACATTGCATATCAGCCTATGTTAGGGGATGCAGTTTTGCTGCTGCAGCAGAAGAAGGATGTGCTTAGTGGTGTACAGTGGCTGATGTGCATGCAAAGTTTACTGGCCATTTTCAGGATGTCTTGCAGATGGGTGGAAGCCTTCAGTAACCGCTTGAAAACCAGATTGAACACATGTGCCATGCAGGCGTTTCTTGATGCAGCGCCAACATGGAGAAAGCCAGGATTTGATTACTTGCTGAAGGACATGGAGCAGTTCCTCCTCTGTGTGACTCTATTCGCCCGGGAAACGAAGTGCAGAACAAGCGTGACACCGCCGTGCCCTGCACATGTGGGTATACTGAAGGGGCACTGTGTATTGTCCTGCAGTGGAGGCTGAGGACACGGAGGATTAGGAAGCAGAGGCCAACATTGTATGCAGGACCAACGGCGTTAGAACGTGTAGGTGGAAGCGTTATCACCTGGCCAAGTTGCTGGTGTGGCTGTGCAGGAACCACATTCACCCAGTGAGCCATAAAGGACATGTATGGTCCCACTCCCTGCCCTATAGTTACAGCTCCACACATCGGCGGCTGCCGTACACTTTGGCAGACACCGACAGGCTCAAGGACTGGCCTACCTTCTGTTCTACATGTGTGTGCAGGGCTGGTACTGCCTTTTTGGCAAAGAAATGACGACTTGGGACTCTCCACACCCGACTCGGCACAAGCCATCAGTTCTCTGAAAGGTGCAGAGTCCACCCCTTGGAAAGGGAGGAACTGCTGCACCAGCAACTTGGACATGAGCACGCTCAACTTCTGCGCCGTTGGATGAATGCACACATACTGTTGTCTTTTGGCCATCTCTTCGGTGATCGATTGCTGACGGAATGACTGACAAGGAGTAGGAGGGCAAGGAGCAGGAGTATCAGGACCATCAGTTGATGGGAAGGACAGACAGCTCCCTTCGGCTAAGGTGGTGGATCTTTGACTGCCTGAAATCGACTGCGTGCCACTGGGTGATGCAGCGGTGGTTGCGGCAGGCTGGACCACCACATCAGAGCCACGGTTATCCCAGTTCTTCTTCTTCTTCTTCTTCTTCTTCTTCTTCTTCTTCTTCTTCTTTCTTCTTTTTCTTCTTTCTTCTTTCTTCTTTCTTCTTTCTTCTTTCTTCTTTCTTCTTTCTTCTTTCTTTCTTTCTTTCTTCTTTCTTCTTTCTTCTTTCTTCTTTCTTCTTTTCTTCTTCTTTCTTCTTCTTCTTCTTCTTTCTTCTTCTTCAGTTTCTGTCTGTCCTGAAGTCTGTCTGTTTTTTTATGCACGACCAAACGACTGGACTGATCTTCTCAAATTTGGAACACAGGTATATCAGGTGTCCGGGAAGCTTTTAGACGGGTCACTGCTCTCTGTTCCTGAGATATTCCCAAAAATCACTTGCATAAGCCAATACAAGCCTGCAAGTCTTTCTTTTCATATCCCAACTGCCATACACATGGTCAGATGTCCCTTTATCATCCAATAGAAGCTCGCAGGCTCTTAGTCTCCATACATGCACACAGTTTTACTCCAGTTTTCCATAACAACTCAGCCATTTTTCTTTACTGCTGTAGGTCAGCATTGGGCTAGGAGCTACATGACTACGACATGTGTCGAGCAACAAAACTACACTGCAACATTGATGTGTACACGACAATTTTTATAATGATAGATCTAGGGTTTTGCACTGCGACATGCTGCAAATGTGATGCGACAGTCACAGAAAAACCTCTTGCATGGATTTTTGCGACTGTCACAGTTGCAGCATATCGCATGTCGCAATGCCTCACTATAGCCTATCGTTATAAAAATTGTTGCTGCAACATTGGTGTGACAAAATGTCGCTCGACACATGTCATCGTGTTGTCCTAGCCTTAAAGGGACAGAGAGCTGTGAACGTCACTGCTAACGAGGGCAGGGGCCACTATTAAAAGGGCAGCTCTTTGGAGCTCACTGTTAAAGGGGCAAGCACTGTGGAGGTCACTGTTAAAGGGGCGTTCACTGTGGTTGTTACTGTTAAGGGGAAGGGTACTGTAAGGTCACTGTTAAGGGAGCGGAGTACTGTGGAGGTCACTGTTAAGGGAACAGGGTACTGTGGCAGTCACTGTTAAAGGGGGCAGGCCGCTGTGGAGGTCACTGTTAAAGAGGCGGGACACTGCGGATGTCACTGTTAAGGGGGCTAAGGGCACTCTGTGAGGTCACTGTTAAGGAAGCGGGATACTGTGGAGGTCACTGTTAAGGGAACGGGTACTGTGGCAGTCACTGTTAAAGGACGGGTGCTGTAGAAGGTCTCTGTTAAGGGGCAGGGAACAGTGGAGGTCACAGATAAGGGACGATCCCCTATGGAGTTCAGTGTTAAGGGGCACTGTGCTGTTTAGGTCAATGTCAAGGGTGCGGACTCCAGGAGGTCACTGTCATGGAGTGGGGTGCTGTGATACTTACTGTTAAAGGGATGGGCTGCTGCGAAAGTCAAAGTTAATGGAATAGGCGGCTGTGAGATCCTGGGGGCTGTGGATTTAACTGTTAGGGGGCAGGTGCTGTAGAGGTTACTGTTATGGGGATACTATCAATATCTTTTGTGAGCACACACAAACATTAAATGAAATAGATGAAATATACCGGTGCGAAGACAGGTCCTTCTTCTAGTGTTTGATAAATGTAAAAAAAAAAGAAGGGAAAAAACAACGAAAAAGATCTCCTTTTCACCTTATGCTGCATTATGTACCAAAATAAAGCAATAAACAAAAACTGCACATAATTGATATTGCTGCATCTGTACTGAAACAAACTATAAAATTATTAAATTGTTTAACCCTTACGATGAACATTGTACACAATCAATACAAAAGCAGAATTACTATATTTTTGTTACACTTACCTCCCAAAAGATGGAACTGTGCACAACCTTAAGTCATCCTCTAAAGGACATGCCCTCACATAGCGTCAAAGATGATAAAATGAAAAAAAGTTATGGTTCTCTGAATATGTTAGTAGAATTTTTATAAAGTGTTTTAATTGAGGAAAATATATACACGAACTATGAGAGTCATTTATTATACTGATATACGCCTCATATTAGGCTGATATCAGACAAAGATGGTGGCACAAGGTTAGTTGCTCTTGCAATCTGCGTACTTGCTTCCTTACCACGCCAGGTGTAAAATTGTCGTGGCCGCAGAGGGAAGAGGGACGGGCCAGTAGGTCTGTCTCATTCATCATTTTTTATGCCTGGTTTAGGTGTGCAAAATGATCTAAATGAAAGTCAGCTAGTTAGCTGGTTTTCATTTCAAGTGGCATCATGGATGCCGGAAGTTATCTAGAGACCTGAGCCTTTTCATAACTCTGTGGATACACCTCAAGTATGGAGTTTAATTAAGATTTGTGTCTAAAACGACGGTCTATTTGATGTTAATCATAATTTTACTAACCAGCAGGAAAAAACCTAACACGTCATTTATAGCGCATGTTACATGACGTAAAAATGTCTCAAAAACTATGGAGGAATTACAAAGCAGACACTTGGTGGCAGAGGCGCTCTTGCACTTTTAATCCCTTTAGATGCCGTGATCAATTGTGACTAGAGTTGAGCGAACAGTTCGAGCATAGTTTGGGTTCGTACCGAACTTTGGGGTGTTCGGACATGGACCCGAACCTGAACATTTTCAAAAAGTTCGGGTTCGGGTCCGTTGTTCAGCGATTTCTTCCCGCTTTCTGAAGGGCTGCACAGCAGCCAATCAGCTAGCGTTTTACTTCTGCTCCTAAGAGCTCATCACAGCCATGCCTACTAATGGCATGGCTGTGATTGGCCAGTGCAGCATGTGACCCAGCCTCTATTTAAGCTGGAGTCACGTAGCGCCGCACGTCACACTGCTCTGATTAGTGTAAGGAGAGGACGCAGCTTCTGTGAGGGCGAGATTAGGCAGGGAAAAGTCAGCAATAGCACCTAATGAAGTGATCAATCTACAGCTGTGAATGATTCAACTTCTGCTAGTTAATTGCTCACTGGTTTTTAGGCTGCACAGAGCGTTTTTCTGTCACTTTTTTTCTGGGGTGATCGGTGGCCATTTTGTGACTTGTGGTGCACCAGAACAAGCTGCCACCAAGTCCATCAATCCATCAATACTAGTTTTTTTTTTTTGCTATATCCTACATCAGGGGCTTGGCTGTGCTTATTGTCACCCCCTAGAAACTCAGGATAGCAATTTATATATTTTATTAAGGGGTTAAATACAATTGCCAAAATACCAATCCCTAAATCTGGTGTTCCAGCTTTGGATAGCCAAGTATAATACTGTCTGCTGTCTGGCAAAGGATAGATTATTTTCTGTGGTGAAATTCAATTGCCAAAATAGCAATCCCCTAAATCTGGTGTCCCAGCACTGGCTGGCAAAGTATAATAGTGTCCGCCAAAACATATATTTTGTTCTGGGGTGAAATTCAATTGCCAAAATAGCAATACCCTGAATCTGGTGTCCCAGCTGTTGCAGGCCAAGTGTTGATCTGTCCGTAAAGGGTATATTTTGTTCTGGGTGAAAATCAATTGCCAAAATAGCAATACCCTGAATCTGGTGTCCTAGCTGTGGCAGGCCAAGTATTAATCTGTCCAAAAAAGCGTGTGTTTTGTTCTGGGGTTTCAGCTGTGGCTGGCAAAGTACAACAGTGTCCACCCAAACATATATTTTGTTCTGGGGTGAAATTCAATCGCCAAAATAGCAATACCATAAATCAGTGGTTTCAGCTGTGGCTGGCAAAGTATAAGGCCCCTTTCTACATCGAGGCGAAGTTTTCCGCGCGGGTGCAATGCGTAGGAGGAGCACATTGCACCCGCACTCGAATCCGGACCCATTCATTTCTATGGGGCTCTGCACATGAGCGGTGATTTTCACGCATCACTTCTGCATTGCGTGAAAATCGCAGCATGCCTCTATATTGGAAGTGAATAGGGGCTGCGGAAAATAGCAAGCATCCGTAAGCAAGTGCGGATGCGTTGCAATTTTCCCGCATGGTTGCTTAGCAATGGGACCCGATCTCTATTATTTTCCCTTATAACATGGTTATAAGAGAATAGCATTCTTAATAAAGAATGCATAGTAAAATAAAGTGGAAGGGGTTAAAATAATAAAGTTAATCTTAGCCACTTGATCGCGCAGATTGCGATCTGTCCTCTTTCCCTGCATCAGCTAGATCTACAGGACCTGTGATGACGCCACATCACATGGTCCAATCACATGGTCCATCTTACCATGGTGATGGACCATGTGATTGGACCATGTGATGACGCCATCACAGGTCCTTTAGCTGTTAGCTGATGCAGGAAAGAGAGGACAGATCGCAACTACGCGATCAAGTGGCTAAGGTAAGTTAACTTTATTATTTTTAACCCCTTCCACTTCATTTTACTAATGCATTCTTTATTAAGAATGCTATATTTCCTCTATAACCATGTTATAAGGAAAATAATCAATTCTCCAGAAGACTCGAAACCGGACTTCAGTGATGAAGTCCGGCTTCGGGTTGGGTACTAAACATGGCGATTTTTCACACGCTGTCCAAAACGCTGCTATAAACGCTTGCACCAGCGGAAAACGTGCATATTCCAGCAACGCACCCGCCTTATGACATGGCGCCCATGTGAAAGAGGCCTAATAAGGTCCGCCAAAACATATCTTTTGTTCTGGGTGAAATTTAATTGCCAAAATAGCAATACTCCTGAATCTGGTGCCCCAGCTGTTGCAGGCCAAGTGTTATTCTGTCCGTAAAAGGGTATATTTTGTTGTGGGGTGAAATTCAATTGCCAAAATAGCAATACCCTGAATCTAGTGTCCCAGCTGTTGCAGGCCAAGATCCATAGTGTCCGCCAAAACATATATTTTGTTCTGGGGTGAAATTCAATTGCCAAAATAGCAATACCCTGAATCTGGTGTCCCAGCTGTTGCAGGCCAAGTATTCATAATGTCCGCCAGAAACATATATTTTGTTCTGGGGTGAAATTCAATTGCCAAAATAGCAATACCCTGAATCTGGTGTCCCAGCTGTTGCAGGCCAAGATTCATAGTATCCGCCAAAACATATATTTTGTTGTGGGGTGAAATTCAATTGCCAAAATAGCAATACCCTGAATCTGGTGTCCCCAGCTGTTGCAGGCCAAGATTCATATTGTCCGTAAAAACATATATTTTATTGTGGGGTGAAATTCAATTGCCAAAATAGCAATACCCTGAATCTGGTGCTCACAGCTGTTGCAGGCCAAGTGTTACTTCTGTCCGTAAAGGGTATATTACACTCAAGGTGTATATACAGGTGCTGAGAGGGTCATCCTCATTAACTTCACATGCTACGTGCATCTCCCATTGTATTTCTGTCCGTTAAAGGGTATATTACACAAAGTGTTAAAATACAATTGCTGAAGGCATAATCCTACATATTTTTTCTCACGCTACTGTGCATCTCCAAGTGTAAATCTGTCCATAAAAGGATACCTTTCATCCAGGGCCTAAATACTAGCCCTAAAAGAGATATTCCCTAAATCAGTGGTTACTGCTGTGCCTGGATTAGTGTAATACGCTACATAACATAAATAGGCAGATAGTGTTAGGTGCCTGTAAAAAAGGCCTGAATTTGAAATCAATACATTGGGCCAAATATTTTTTTCTTATTGTGGTGCTTGGTGAACGGTAACAATGAGGAAAACATCTAGTAAGGGACGCGGACGCGGTCGTGGTGGTGTTAGTGTACCCTCTGGTGCTGGGAGAGGACGGGCCATTCTGCCACAGCCACACGCCCTAGTGAACCAACTACCTCAGGTTCCAGTACCCGCCAGAATTTACAGCGATATTTGGTGGGGCCCAATGCCGTTCTAAGGATGGTAAGGCCTGAGCAGGTACAGGCGCTAGTCAATTGGGTGGCCGACAGTGGATCCAGCACGCTCACAACATTATCTCCCACCCAGTCTTCTGCAGAAAGCGCACAGGTGGCGCCTGAAAACCAAGCCCATCAGTCTGTCACATCACCCCCATGCATATCAGGGAAACTGTCTGAGCCTCAGTTATGCAGCAGTCTCTTATGCTGTTTGAAGACTCTGCTGGCAGGGTTTCCCAAGGGAATCCACTCAGCCCTTCCCCAGTGGTGGAAGACATAGAATGCACTGATGCACAACCACTGATGTTTCCTGTGATGATGAGGACATGGGAATACCACCTCATCGGAGTCCGCACGTCTCTGATGATGACGAACACAGGTGCCACAGGAAGACTGGTGGAAGACGATGTAGGGGACGATGAGGTCCTAGACCCTACATGGAATGAAGGTCGTGCCACTGACTTTCATAGTTAAACAATGTGCTGATGACAAGACTCCGAGTGGTTTGCACGCTGTGCCATCAGAGCCTGAAGCGAGGCATTAACGTTCTGAACCTTAGCACAACCTGCATGACCAGGCATCTACATGCAAAGCATGAACTGCAGTGGAGTAAACACCTTAAAAGCAAGGAACTCACTCTGGCTCCCCTGCTCCCTCTTCTGCTGCTGCCTCGGCCTCTTCCTCCGCCTCGGGAGGAACGTTGGCACCTGCCGCCCACCAAACAGAGGATGTGCCACCGACACCACCACCTGCGTCACCAAGCATCTCCACCATGTCACACGGCAGCGTTCAGCCTCTACATCTCACAAACCTTGAGAGAAAGCGTAAATTCCCACCTAGCCACCCTCGAGCCTTGGGCCTGAATGCCAGCATTTCTAAACTACTGGCCTTTGAAATGCTGTCATTCAGGCTGGTGGACACAGACAGCTTCAAACAGCTGATGTCCATGGCTGTCCCACAGTATGTTGTTCCCAGCTGCCACTACTTCTCCAAGACAGCCGTGCCTTCCCTGCACAACCAAGTATCCGATAAAATCAAGTGTGCACTGCGCAACGCCATCTGTGGCAAGGTCCACCTAACCACAGATACGTGGACCAGTAAGCACGGCCAGGGACGCTATATCTCCCTAACTGCACACTGGGTAAATGTAGTGGCAGCTGGTCTCAGGCGGAGAAACTATAAAATGATAAACAAATATTAGTATCGCTCATGTCCCAAACTAAAATATAAAAGTACAAAGTACAGACGGCTCTCTGATATAAAAGTACTTATCCCATATAGTAAATGGCATAACAGAAAAACAAATCAAAATGTCCTATTAACATTTTTTGTTCTGGTCTACCTAACTCCCCCAAAATTGAATAAAAAGTTACTCCAGAATAGTATAAATGATCGATCAGCAAAAAATTATGCAAATAATTATGGGTCAAAATATGGCAATGCAAAGAAAAAGTTATTTTTTTCAAGTTTTTATTCTTTAAAGCATTAAAACACAATAAAAACTATAACAAATGTGGTATTGCTGCAACTATACTTATCCACAGAGTTAAAGGGGAATTCCCATCTTATTGATTGTATTTTAAATTATTTCCCTTGTGCTACTGATCATTTTGTAAATACATTCTTTTATTAAAAATTCTTCCTACAGAGATATTACACATTATCTCTGTATTTGTTTATGTTTAGTAACCTAGTATACGCCCATCTCCAGGGCCATACTATTGGCCACGCTGCGCAGATCTAACTCTACATTTCACCCAGGCGGCCAGTCTTCTGCACCAGAACGTACGATTCAGCTCGGGCATTGCGATCTCGATCAATTCCCTGCCGCGCTCTGCAACAGAGCCGCGCATGCTCTGTAGGAGACGCTGCAGAGAATTTGTCTTCCATCCACAGACTCCCCGCAAATGCAATCACATACTGAGTAGCACGGCGTCCTGGTTCGAGTGACGCCAGACGCTCTCTCTGCTGCCCTAATACAGTGATACCTATTATAGATCATAGCAGTGTATCACTGTATTCCCAGCAGCAGGAGGAGCGCACGGCATCATAACAACCGAGGACGCTGTCGCGCTCCAGCGACAAAGTGTCATCCACAATCCCCAAGTGCCATCCACAGATAACCACGGACCCCACCCCTCCCCGAATGCCATTCATACGGTCCGGAGCGCACAGCACGGGAGTCAGAAGCCTCCCTGCTGTTGGGAATACAGCTTATACA
>JAKVIS010003566.1:0-16680 GCA_033119425.1 Bufotes viridis
AGGCACGGCGAGAGGCTGCCGGAATAAAACTACGACATGCCTGAAACGTTTGTGTGATTGACTGCAGTGTTGTCCAATGACCAAATATCCCTGTCTATATGAAGTTTGGCCAATCAGGCCCAAAAAATCTCAAGTACTTGTTTATGCGTCAGGCGTTTTTCAGCGCGTTCGAACGCGCTGTAAAACTCGAAAATGTGAACCAGTCCCTTAGGGAAGCATGGGTTTGCATCCGTTATGCGTTTTACAGCACGTTCGAACGCGCTGTAAAACGCGCAAGTGTGAACTGAGGGTTAGAGACTCCGTGTCCGCGGTGACACTGAACACCGCTGTATCCGTGCAGGCACCAAGGGACAAGAAAGTCTCCATTTTTTACAAAGTCCGGGAGCGGCTGGACTTGGCTCGAAGATCAGCACGACGCCAGCTGGAAGCTGTACCGGAAAGTTAATCTCCTGATGAGTGGGATTCAGGCAGCCCACTGTCTACTGATGTGCCGTCACCACCAGACCTGTATTCGTAAGTAGGCCTGCTAGACCAACATCTACACCATGATGCTATACTAACTGTTTAAGGACAGAGAGGTTCAAGGATTCTGAAAACCACCTTTAATCAAGGTTAGAATAAGGCGAGAGTTAATACCAGCCTAAGACTTTTTATACTTCAAAGCCTAGTCCGAAGTAGTAGCTTTCACATATAAAAGACAAAGAGCTTGTTTTATCCTGAGGACTTAGGTGCATGAGAGACTGTATTTCATATCTGAATGTACTAGAGACTGTTTTATACTTTAATGTAGCCGTTACCAGGAGCAACATTCAGTAAAAGTCATAAGTTGGATTTCACTGCTGTCTCGGTTTCCAATTACTCGATTACTACTACTATAAATGGTTGTACCACCACGAAAGGTACTGGCGTCACGACAATCAGGGACCTTGCCATAGGCACATTAATACAGACCACCAAGGGCACCTTGAACCACCATCTGGCCTGTGTCCCTTATCAGAGCGTGCCCCAGAGAATCGTTGTGCCGTTCTCTTCATCACTTATGCAGGCCTGCCCAGGGACGACATAACCGTGAGTAACCAGAACTGTGTGTTTTTCCCTCGGACTACCGTTATTCACACTGTGACCTCACATATTATTTCCCTGTTGGTCTGGCATACTGCACTGTACCAAAATACAAAGCTGAACTCGGCCTTGATAATGAGGCAGGAAGCCGAGTCCAGCTTCGGATTTTGACACTACATAGATGCAAGACGAAGCAAGTCTTGCCATATTTGCCACAAGTTCACAAAGACCTCCACAGAGCCCATACATTTTACAGTAGGACGGAGGCTATATTGTTGATGAAGTTTACAAACAAATCCGGTTCAGATACAGCAATCACAGAAATCCAAACCCGATTTGCTCAACACTAATAATGATGAACTATCCTCAGGAGAGTGTAAAAGGACCCTTTCACACAAACGCTATGGATTGTGTCCGGATCTGTTCATGAAAAAAATCTATGGTTTTTCAAGCAAGTGCAATCAGTTTTGTCTGCCATTGTGTTCAGTGGTTCAGTATTTTTTCACGCGTATGCTATCAGTTTTAGGGTCCATTCACACGTCCGTGTGTGTTTTGCGGTCCACTCTCATAGAAAATGCCTTTTCTTGTCCGCAATTGCAGACAAGAATAGGACATGTTCTATTTTTTTCGGGAACGCAATTGCGGACCCGGAAGTGCGGATCCGCAATTGCGGACCCGGCCGGGACATCGTCTGTCCCCATTAAAATGAATGGGTCCGCAATTCCGTTCCGCAAATGCAGAACAGAATTGCGGACGTGTGAATGGACCCTATATGCGTTTTTCACGCGTGTTAGAAAAAACTGAAGAGTTAGGCCTCATGCACACAAACGTATTTTCTTTCTGTGTCCGTTCCGTTTTTTTGCGGACCATATGCGGCACCATTTATTTCAATGGGTCCGCAAAAAAACTGAGGGTACTCCGTGTGCATTCCGTTTCCTTATGTCCGTTTTTGCGTTCCGCAAAAAAATAGAGCATGTCCTATTTTTTTCTAGTTTGCGGACAAGGATAGGCATTATTACAATGGATTGGGGGTGGGCGATATGGCCTAAAATTTATATTGCGATATAATATAAAGCATGTGCGATATGCGATATATATCGCGATATATATTTTCTATATTGGAGGGAGGGTTGTTAAACTTTTTTGTTTTTTTTTTCCTTCAACTTTTTATTTAATAATAACTATTAAGGGGCTAGAAGCCTTGTCCTATTCACCATGATAGATCTCTGTCAGGGTAAATAGGACTTGGCACTGACCTTGCTGCCCTGTGCACACAGCAGCAGGGAGCTGACCATAGCAGCCAGGACATCAGTAGTGTCCTGGCTGCCATGGTAACCGATTGGAGCCCCAGCATTACACTGCTGGGGCTCCGATCACAACTGCCACTGCCACCAATGATCGGGGGGGCCCACTGTGCCACCAATGAGTGAATAGAAAGTAGCCTGCATGTGCCGGCCATATACCATACTGGGCCTTTGTTACTGCACTCTGCGATCCACCGCAATTAACCCCTCAGGTTCTGAGGGGTTAATTGTGGCAGATCGCAGCAGGCAGTCATAGAAGCCAGGTATGGGATATGGCTTGCACATACAGGCCTATAGGACCTTTCATTAGGTAGCAGCACATAGGGAGCCAGCACTTACTATTATATCTGTGCGGGGCTCCGTTCGCCCACTCTGGCCCCCGTCACATGGTGGGAACACCAGGGAGGAGACATCAGCTTCTCTCCCTGGGCGTTCCTTCTCCCCGCCTGTGACGTTCTGCACTGCCCCGCTCTCATTGGTGGCAGTGGCCACAGTCCCTCCCCTCCTCTGCTCTCATTGGTGGCTCTCAGTGGGGAGGGAGGGACTCCCTCCTTCTCCACTGTGCCGGCTCAGGAGAACATGGTATGCGCTGAGAGCGGCGCATACCATGTTCTACCGCGATATGGCGATAAAGACGAAACCGATATCGTGGCACACATTTATATCGCATATCGTCTATATCGCCATATCGTCCCACCCCTACAATGGATCCGCAAAAATAACGGATCCGCAAAAAAAAACAGATGCCATACTGAACGTCATTTGGTTTTTTTGCGGACCGCAAAACACATACGGTCGCGTGCATGAGGCCTTACAAACAACATTTCCTAGGAACCATCAGTAAAAAACACTTTGCATTCTGACTATTTTCACGGAAGCCCCATTCTCTTCTATGGGACCAGGGCTGCGTGATAAAACGCAGAATATAGAACAGGTGATGTGTGAAAAACACCCAATGAATGGGTCCGTTTGGAGGTGCTGGTCTAAGGCCCATTTCACACGAGCGAGTGTTCCGTACGGTTGCAATGCATGAATTAAATGCATTGCACCCGTACGGAACACTCGCTTGTGTGAAAAGGGCCTTAGACCAGCACCTCCAAACTATGTATAACAGGAGTTCAGGTGCACACTACCATGGCTGCAAAGTAGCAGCACATTGTTTTATGCACAAAGACACATGGAAACATTGAAAACCATGAATAAATATAAACTGCATTACTGTTATACTTACTATATCAAAGTGAGAAGCTCTTTGTGCATACTTTTGATAAAAAATATTTCAGGCCCATCTACCAGCGACAAGGTGGCTTCTATCAGACAGGACTTACACTAACAGTCTTGCCTCTCCTAGGTTTTTGGCCTACAAATTTAGGGACAATATAGAATCCAGCTATGATATACTCTGATTAAAAGCACCAGGCCAACGGGCGGGAGACACTGCCTAACCTAATAGGGGAAGCCACTCCTCAAATATACAATAGAAAGAGATTTAGACCAGCACCTCCAAACTATGTATAAGGGGAGTTCAAGAGCACACTACCATGGCTGCAAAGCTTAGTATAGGTGATTATTATCACATCGGTGGGGGTCCGAGTCCCAAGACCCGCACTGATCAGATGTTCCAGGGAGCCAACACGCTCGGCAGGTCACTAAGCACAACACCGTAGATAGTATAGCGGTTGAGCTTAATATTCCAGCCCAACTGAGATGAATGCACGTAGACCATGTGACTGATGTATGGTGACCTCTTCTAACAGCTGATCGGCGGGGGTCGTGGAGGTTGCCAATCTGATACAGATGTCTTAGGCCTCATGCACACGACCGTTGTGTGGCCGTTCTTTGCACTGGGGGCCACAATTTGTGGGTCCGCAAATTGCGGAACGGAACGCGGAGCAGCTTCCGTGTTTTGCGGATCCGCGTTTGCGGACCGCAAAACACCAACGGTCGTGTGCATGAGGCCTTAAGGACTTGCATCGCAGATGCCGTCAAACACCATAGCGTAGCATGCTGCACGATCTTGTCCCGTAAGGCTGGGTTCACACGTGACTGATTAGCTGTAGATTTTCGAGCGAGTCTGCAGCGTTGTACAGTACCAGCAAAGGGGATGAAGATCTCAGAATTTTCATCCGCATTTTTTCTGCTGCAGATTACAAGTTCAAATGCTGCCGAAAATCCGCACCTAATCAGTCATGTGTGAACCCAGCCCAAGCTCTGTAAATCCTGCTTTTTGCTTATGTTTTTATGTACTTGATTTGACCACTTCACAATTTAGAACAGTAGAAGTGATAGTTATATATTCTTCATATTTTACCGTATATCAGTAGATTGTAACCCACTTCTCTCCAGCTCATTTTGCACTACACCTCCCAGCATCAGCTAAAACAACAAGTTGCTAAACCTATCATGTTTCTACTGCAGCATTAATACACTGAGTGTGTATGTGCACGGATATATGTGACTCTATATCCATATCTGTATATATAATTATCTACGTCTTCTCTAGAATGACATCCAGCACATTTCCTCTGCAGAAACACATCAACACCACTCACATGTCTTCCTGCTCACCAGTGCCTCTCCCAGCATCCCTCGCTTCATGCTACCGTAATATACTGCATACTGCAGCCTGTTCACATTACCACACCGTCTGGACTATCAACCCTCTTTCTGTGCTGTGAATGCAAGTCTTAATGCATCCTCCTGCCAAGTAGGGCAGCGTTCTCACCAGGAGATTATTGCTTTGGTCTAGGGCTCATGCACATGAACGTATTTTCGTTCCGTGTCCGTTCTGTTTTTTTTTTTTGCAGACCGCATGCGGAACCATTCATTTCAATGGGTCCACAAAAAAAACAGAAGTTAGGGCTTGAAAGGGCCCATGCTGCGGACCGCAAATCGCAATGCACGGGCGCCGACCGTGGGGCATCCGAAGCGGATCGCGGACCCATTGGCTTGAATCGGGTCTGCGATCCGCATCCGATGGTCCACACACTACTTTTTTGCGGTGCAGAGGCACGGCCAGAAACACCATGGAAGCACTCCGTAAGTGCTTCCGCACTGCATCTCCCGGATTGCGGACCCATTCAAGTGAATGAGTCCGTGATGCAGCTGCACACAGCCGGTGCCCCCTGTATTGCGGATCCGCCGTATACAGGTCGCAATACAGCCACGGGCAGCACACGGTCGTGTGCATGAGCCCTTACTCTGTGTGTATTCTTTTTCCGTATGTCCGTAAAAATACGGAATGCATACGGACGTCATCCGTATTTTTGGCGGATCCGTTTTTTTGCTTCCGTTTCAGTTTTTTTTTGCGGATAGGATAGGAACCCATTCATTTCAATGGGTCAGCAAAAAAATGCTGACAGTTCATCTGTTTGTGTTCCGCATCCGTTTTTCCCTTCAGCAAAAAAAGTAGTGCATGTCCTACTTTTTTCTCATTTGCGGACGAGGATAGGCATTTATTACAAGGGATCTGTGAAAACAAAGGAATCCTCCCCAAAAAACTGATGGACCATCAGTTTTTTTTTGCGGATCCAGATTTGCGGACAGCAAAAAACAACTGTCGTGTGCATGTAGCCTTAGGCCTCATGCACACGACCGTAGGTGTCTTGCGGTCCGCAATCCGCGGATCCCCAAAACACGGAAGCTGTTCTGCGTTCCGTTCCGCAATTTGCTAGGACATGCTATTTTTTTGTGCGGGGCCATGGAATGGCGCAAAGGACGCGGACAGCACACGGAGCGCTGTCCGCATCTTTCGTGGCCCCATTGAAGTGAATGGGTCCGCGTCCGAGCTGCGACGTGGACCCAAAATACGTTCCTGTGCATTAGGCCTTAATGTGAGAATTGTGCAGGTGAAACATATTGTTTCTGTGAAAGTGAAGACATCTGAAAGTGACCTTCCTGAGGATGACAGCTGCAAGATGCGTCACTGTTTACTCTGGATAGATAAAATATATCAGTTCAGTATATTGGACAATTTGATGCTGGCAGAACAGGAAAATCTCATTCAAAGAAAGCACTGAGACTTACTGCTGCTACTTAACCCTTTCAAGCCCAGAGGTTGTTTTTTTTCCGTTTTCTTTTTGCGCTCCCTGCTTTCCCAGAAGCCATAACTTTGTTATTTGTCTGTTCACATAGCCGTATGAGGGCTTGTTTTTTGCAGGACAAGTTTTACTTTCCAACGCCACCATTTAACCCCTTAAGGACACAGGGTTTTTTCATTTTTGCGTTTTCGTTTTGCGCTCTATGCCTTCCAAGAGCCATAACTTTTTTATTTTTCCGTTCACATGGCCATATGAGGGCTTATTTTTTGGGGGACAAGTTGTACTTTCCAACGCCATCATTTAATAATGCATACGGGAAGCGGGAAAAAAATTCCAAATGGGGTGAAATTGCAAAAAAAAAGCAATTTCACCACAGTTTTACGGGTTTCTAAATTACGACGTTTGATTTGCGATAAAACTGACCCATGAGTTTTATTCTACAGGTCAGTACGAATCCGGCGATACCCAATATGTATAGCTTTTCTTGCGTTTTGATAGTGAAAAAAAATTCAAAAGTGGGAAATTTATTTTTATTTTTTTTTGTCGCCATGTTTTGACCGCTATAACGTATTTGTAAATAAGTGTATGGCGTTGTATGGGGGCTTATTTTTTGCGGGGCGATCTTAACTTTTAGTTGATACCATTATGGGCTGTGTAGGACTTTTTGATCGCTTTTATTTAATTTTTTTGAGGAAATGAAGCGTCAAAAAACGGCAAATCGGCCATTTGGGCGCTTTTTTCCGTTTTTCTGTTTACCGTATGGGAAATATATTTTTATATTTTTATACTATGGGCATTTTCACACATTGCGACACCCATGATGTGTATTTTTTTATTTTTTTATTATTTTATTTTAATTTTGGGGAAAGGGGGTGATTTAAATTTTTAGGTTTTTTTTTTTTTTTGTTTTTTTTTTTACACTTTTATATAGATCCCATGGGACCTATATAAATCAGTTACCTGATTGCTTCTATCATAAACTCCAATACACTTGTATTGGAGTTTATGAGCATTTTACTACTTTCCTATGAAGCCCTATTGCTAACAAGGGCTCCATAGGAAATAGTAAGTGATAGCCTCAAGCTGAATGAAAGGCTTGAGGCTATCCCTTACAGCGCTCCGATTCTCCCGATCACCACTAGGGGGAGCCGGAGCGCTGCCGAAAGTTTTACTTTCGGTTTTAGCGCGTGCAGATGCCGTGATCAGGATTGATCACGGCATCTGCGGGGTTAAATGATCGCGGTCGGCAGCAATCATCAGCTGCGGGGGTCAGCTACAGGAATCAGCCGGAACCCCGCAGCGATGGTGCCCGCAGCGGCCAGGAGCGGGCGCCATCTTCAGGGACTGGACACATGACGTACCCATACGTCATGTGTCCTTAAGGAGTTAATATTGCATATGATGTAGTGGGAAGCAGACCAAAAATTCCAAATGGGGTGAACTTGCAAAAAAAAAAGCAATTCCACCACAGTTTTACGGGTTTTTAAATTACGACGTTCCAGGTGCGATAAAACTGACCAGTGAGTTTTATTCTACAGGTCAGTACAAATCCGGCGATACCTAATATGTAAAGTTTTTCTTGTGTTTTGATAGTGTTAAAAAAATTCAAAAGTGGGAAAAAAATCTGTTTTTGTCGCCATATTTTGACCCCTATAACTTTTTTGTAATTATGTATACGGAGCTGTATGGGGGCTCATTTTTTGCCGAGAAAGATGAACTTTTAATTGATACCATTCTGGGGTGTGTATAACTTTTTTATCACTTTTTATTTAATTTTTGGAAAAAATGAAGCGACCAAAAATAGCAAATCGACCATTTGGATGCTTTTTTTCCGTTTTGCTGTTTTCCATATGGGGAATATATTATTATATTTTTATACTATGGGCGTTTTTGCACATTGTGACACCCATGATGTGGATTTTTTTTTTTATTATTTCTTTTATTTTAATTTCGGGAAAAGGGGGGTGATTTGAATTTTTATGTACTTTTTATTTATTAACTTTTTTAAACTTTTTTTTTTTTTTTACACTTTTATATAGTTCCCATAGGGAACTATAACATGCAATCATTAGATTGCTATTCTCATATACTCCAATGCACTATCATTGGAATATATGAGAAAATTGCTTGTTTCCTATGAAGCCCTATTGCAAGCAAGGACTCCATAGGAAATACTATGCAGCAGCCTCGTGAAAGTTTCACTTTCGGTTTTCAGCGCGCTCAGATGCTGTGGTCAGGTCTAACCACGGCATTTGAGGGGTTAAATGTCCACGATCGGCATTAGTGCCGGTTGCGGACATGAGCCGCGGGTGTCTGCTATATAAAATCTCATCAACAAGATCTGGAAACTTTCGGAAACTGTAACCGCAAATAACTTGACCCGAGGTGTGGATTTGAAATCCACAGCACATCACTTTATGCTGCAATGCAGAGGGCGAAATCCACAGCATGATCTGCAGGTAAGGCCTCTTTTACATTTCCGTTTTTGACGTGCACTATATACACCTTCTGCACACATTGATTTTAATATGTTGACCGTGGATCAGTGAAAAAATCACGGAGACATAAACTACTTTGGTCCATGATGTGTACCAAACAGCTCATTGAAGTCTGTGGGTCCGTGAAAAAACACCCGTTTTTCACTGACCACTGGTAGGAGATGCTCTGGAAACTAATATTCAGCTGAGCAGTATCCCGCAACGCTCCCACCTTTTATTCGGGCGTCAAACATGAGGCCCGTGTGAAAGAGGCCTTAGGCCCCTTTCACACGAGCAAGTTTTCCATGCAGGTGCAATGCGTGACGTGAATGCATTTTCTTCATGCATCAGTTCTGCGTTGCGTGAAAAACGCAGCATGTTCTATATTTAGTGTTTTTCACGCAGCCATGGCCCCATAGAAGTGAATGGGGCTTCAGTGAAAAACACATTGCATCCGGAAGCAAGTCCAGATGCAATGCATTTTTCACTGATGATTGCTAAGAGATGTTGTTTGTAAACCTTTAGTTTTTTATCACGCACATGAAAAACGCATCAAAAAGCATTGCATCCACACGGAAAAAAAGTGAACAACTGAACGCAATCCCAAGATTGACTGAACTTGCTTGCAAAATTGTGCGAGTTTCCATGAACGCATTCGGAGCCAATCCGTATCATTCGTGCGATGTACATTTTTTTAACAGCCATCACACGTCCGTTTTAAGACCAATGGTAGTCCATGGGGTTATTCACACGTCAGTGAAAAACGGACGTCAAAAAATAGAACGTTCTATTTTGTCCCTTTTTCACTGACCGACAGCCCCCATACAATTGAATGGGTCCATTTCTCAGAAAGGCATCAATAAAAAAAAACGTCCGTTAAAAATAGACGTTTATCCGACCTTTTTTTTTTACTGTTGTGTGCATATAGCCTTAATTTTGCTTTGTAACACGTGCAGCCGCCATTTTAGGAAAACCTTATTCATTACCAGGAAGCTCAAGATTCGCTTTGAATCAAAGTTTTCCTAAACTTTGGGCCGAATTGAGCTTCGAATGCTTCGCTTCGCTCAACACTAGTTACTTAATAATATAATGAAGTGTGCAAATTAGCTCTTTCCAACAGAGAGAAGAAAACTGTGCCTCTAGTGGCACCAGTTAGAAGTTACAGCAGATATCCAGTGTCCGTGTCTGACCTTATAAGTAAAGGTTGGCTTACAGGATAGCTACTATCCAACTGGTGGTACTAGAGGCACGGCTTTCTTTTCTTTGTTGGAATGAGTGAATTTGCATACCATTTTACCAGAGGATCATTGCTTGGCCTGTAAGGCACCTTAAGTCTACTAGGCGCTCTCCAAAAAGAGAAATAGTAACCCTGGTTCTATATGATGTGACACATGTACCACAGTGAAGGAGCTTCGGATCTTAAGGCCCCTTTACACTGCTCAATTGAGCAGACAATTGTCAGGAAGGAAGCATTTCTTTCCAACAATCGTCTGCTCATCACTGGAGGAGATCACTGTGTTTACATGCAGCAATCCCCTCCACAGTATGGGGAGGGGTGATCACTAGTGATGAGTGGCATAGGGAATATTCGTTTTCTCAATATTTTACTAATTTAATTAATATTAGCAATAAATTAGCAAATTCTAAAATTCGCCATCTCCAGTCATTATTTTCGCGATTGCGCAAATCTGCATTAATGACGCACATATTTTTTGCGCAATACGTGCAACTTCACATTTTATCAGGTAGATACTACTGATTGGTGCACTAAGTATTGTGACATCACAGCACTGTGTCTAACAGAGACACTAATCCCTATCACACTACCTAACACCCTGCACTGGAACCTATCAGCTGCACTATATCACTATGTAACCTACACTGACTACCTCCCACTAACTATCTGTATTATATATATGAGCTAACTATCTAATGTAAGTAAATAAGGATCCAGGTGAACCTGCAAAGCACAGGGCACAGCAATGACACTGCTCTCTTAGAAAATGGCTGCTGGGGAGGTTCTTATATAGTAAATGGGTAGGCAACTTTCCTATTGGTTGCTAGGGATGTTGCTAAGCCCTGACAAATATATTGCAGCCTTCTCATTGGCCCACAAGCAAGATGCAGTAGTACTGATGAAAAAAAAAACTAGAATATTTGCGATTACAAATATACACTCACCTAAAGAATTATTAGGAACACCATACTAATACGGTGTTGGACCCCCTTTTGCCTTCAGAACTGCCTTAATTCCACGTGGCATTGATTCCACAAGGTGCTGATAGCATTTTTTAGAAATGTTGGCCCATATTGATAGGATAGCATCTTGCAGTTGATGGAGATTTGAGGGATGCACATCCAGGGCACGAAGCTCCAGTTCCACTACATCCCAAAGATGCTCTATTGGGTTGAGATCTGGTGACTGTGGGGCCATTTTAGTACAGTGAACTCATTGTCATGTTCAAGAAAGCAATTTGAAATGATTCGAGCTTTGTTACATGGTGCATTATCCTGCTGGAAGTAGCCATCAGAGGATGGGTACATGGTGGTCATGAAGGGATGGACATGGTCAGAAACAATGCTCAGGTAGCCGTGGCATTTAAACGATGCCCAATTGGCACTAAGGGGCCTAAAGTGTGCCCAGAAAACATCCCCAACACCATTACACCACCACCACCAGCCAGCACAGTGGTGACAAGGCATGATGGATACATGTTCTCATTCTGTTTACGCCAAATTCGGACTCTACAATTTGAATGTCTCAACAGAAATCGAGACTCATTAGACCAGGCAACATTTTTCCAGTCTTCAACAGTCCAATTTTGGTGAGCTCGTGCAAATTGTAGCCTCTTTTTCCTATTTGTAGTGGAGATGAGTGGTGCCCGGTGGGGTCTTCTGCTGTTGTAGCCCATCCGCCTCAAGGTTGTGCGTGTTGTGGCTTCACAAATGCTTTGCTGCATACCTCGGTTGTTACGAGTGGTTATTTCAGTCAACGTTGCTCTTCTATCAGCTTGAATCAGTCAGCCCATTCTCCTCTGACCTCTAGCATCAACAGGGCATTTTCGCCCACAGGACTGCCGCATACTGGATGTTTTTCCCTTTTCACACCATTCTTTGTAAACCCTAGAAATGGTTGTGCGTGAAAATCCCAGTAACTGAGCAGATTGTGAAATACTTAGACTGGCCCGTCTGCCACCAACAACCATGCCACGCTCAAAATTGCTTAAATCACCTTTCTTTCCCATTCTGACATTCAGTTTGGAGTTCAGGAGATTGTCTTGACCAGGACCAGACCCCGAAATGCATTGAAACAACTGCCATGTGATTGGCTGACTAGATAATTGCATCAATGAGAAATAGAACAGGGGTTCCTAATAATTCTTTAGGTGAGTGTATAGCACTATATTCTAGATTTTCGCAAATTCTCAAAGTGCCGATATTCACTTTAAAAATTTGCTATTAGAATATTTGCGATCAACACTAGTGATCACCAGGGGCGTAACTAATAGTGGCAGACCATGCGACTGCTATGGGGCCCAGGATAAGAGGGGGCCCAGTCTAAGTTGAGATCATCTCCTCTTCTACTGGAGGTCAAAACCTGGTCAGGACTCTACCCTCTAAAGCAGGGGTCCACAACCTGCGACCCGGGTGCCACATGAGGCCCTTGATAACATTCTGTGTGGCCCCCAACCATCTGGTAACAGACATGTATGTCTGTGTCTTGTAGCTGCTCACATGTATTTTTCATGTATTCCCCCATTAGATGGGAGTCCTTGAGGTGTAACCAGACATTTATAGTATATACAGTATGTACAATACACTATAAATACAATATTTCAGTTCTTAATAACCCTTTAAATTTTATTTTTGGTTCAGTCTGGCAATGTGGCCCCCAACCAGAAAAAGTTGTGCACCCCTGCTCTAAAGGAACAACTTTTAGCAAATGAGGCAGTGGAAAAAATGGCCCAAGGGTCATTGAAAGGAGTTTAGGCAAAAACCCTTCTGTCCTGGTGAGGGGCTGGTTTGATCCTTGATACGGGGCCCTTACTTCTCTTTGTACGCCACTGGTGATCACTTATGCCATCACTCTTCCCCATACAGAATCAGTGTTTACCGGCAGTAGAGGCTGTGTAGATGTTACAATCTACTGTTGGCAAACGATGATTTAGGTGTATGCATGAATGATCCAGCTACCTGATTGCTCATTGATTATCACTTATGAGCGTTCTTATAAACTGGTGCTGGTTACTATGTGACAACTACAAAAGTACACAACCTGCTGGTGTTCTAGTTCAGTATCAAACCCTCACCTTGAAGAAGGTGAATTAGACAGAACTTACTGCTTTCTCTTCTTTTCAGACCTGACCACTTCTTATGACCACGTCCGGCTCGGTCCAGCCATCGATTTGTGACCAATGTTCTGACAGCAGAATTTTGTTCTGCTGACTGGTATGAAGATTTGCGGCATATGTAACTTGACAAAGAAACAGACACGGGCCGTGAAATGACAGAAAGATGAGCTTTTGTGCTGCATACTGGCATTTTCTTGCATTCATAAAAAATACTTTAGACATAAATACAGTATAAAGATTTCCCGGCACATTCGCTGAACCTGGAATGTACTATATTCTTTTTTGTCACAATGACCTATCAATGATGATATCTCATTTGCTTAGTATAGTGGAGAAATATACATATAGTCTAAACCTAAAAAAGCACCTACCATATTGCGAGAAGTAACCATTATCTGTTTCCTATTTTTGCTATACTAGACGAGCTGCTAGCTGATAATGACTATTAATATCTCCTGCTCAAGTGTTATTCCCCATTATAAAGCCTGCGTTTTTGTCTCTTGCATTTCACAGATCTTTTATAAAAATTCAGTGCACGCTTTCCCTCTGTTACATAAGCTACACTGCAGTCCCTGCGCTCTCACTGGAACCGGCTCTCTGTTAGCACAGCAGCAGTAACCATGTATAGACTATAGAGCAAGTAATTCCTCTTTAGAAAATAACTTGTGTGCTTTCATTTGGCTCAAATAAGTAAATAAAGCCAGCGCAAAGAATATTAATTAACCCTCCATAGCAGTAAGAATAAACACTGTCTGAATGAGCAAGTCTACCTTCTGGGGATCCCTAACTACATTGGATTCAGGCGATATACAACGTGAATAAAAATCCACTACCAAGGGGTTATCCCATGAACTATGCAATGAATAGAGCATTTCAAACGAAGCATTATTGAGATATACAGTCAATAAAACTATTGTTAGGTTTTATTATGTACATTACATTTTCCTGTCTCGTAGCGCCCCCTTTTGTTTCCCCTGTGACTGCAATACCGGTCCACCTTCTCCTTCATTCATGGGTGGACCAACATGCTCAGTAGCTTCCCTGACCCTTCCTTCTTTTAGCGTTGGGGTGGTGATCTCCTAGAGAAGCAGGTAAAGCATTCATTCATTCCTACTCCTAAACTTATAGGAATATATAGCTATATCTCTAGACTGCAGAGAAGGACATGGAGGTGCATGACCTAGAATAGTCTATGGTAGGGCCCCCCCTGCTGTTTCTCCTGGGCTGCAATACTAGTCCACCTTCTCCTGCATTCAGTGGTGGACTAACATACTCCGTAGCTTCCTGCTACTTAACTTCTCTCAGTGTTGGTGTAGTGACATAAAGAAGCAAGTGAAGCGTCCCAGACACCATTCAGTCATTCATCCCCACTCCTAAATTCATAGAAACATATAGCTATACTCAGTGTCAGACTGGGGTGCCTTAGGCCCACCAGTAAAATTTATTTTGACGTCCACCGTAGGCATACATTCAAATATTATCTGCTCACACGGCAGCAAGATGCTACCAGATGAGTAAATATGGGGGTCTATGCAGCAACTTTGAGAAGGTAGGTCCTGGGGAGATGAGGACACTGGTAGCTTTCCTCTATACCTAGAAGTAGTGATGTCGCGAACATAAAATTTTCAGTTCGCGAACAGCGAACGCGAACTTCCACAAATGTTCGCGAACGGGCGAACCGGGCGAACCGCCATAGACTTCAATTGGCAGGCGAATTTTAAAACCCACAGGGACTCTTTCTGGCCACAATAGTGATGAGAAAGTTGTTTCAAGGGGTCTAACACCTGGACTGTGGCATGCCGGAGGGGGATCTATGGCAAAACTCCCATGGAAAATTACGTAGTGGACGCAGAGTCGGGTTTTAATCCATAAAGGGCATAAATCAACTAACATTCCTAAATTGTTTGGAATAACGTGCTTTAAAACATCCAGTGTGTGTATACGATCAGGTATGATGTTGTATCGATCAGGTAGTGTAAGGGTTACGCCCGCTTCACTGACATTGACAGACCAAACTCCCCTTTTAATGCACCACAAACAGTTCATGTGCACAACCGCAAACTCCCCATTTGCACAAGGTTGGATACCAAGCTAGCCACGTCCCGGTGATGTCATTGAAGGTTTCTTCCTCCACCCAGCCACGTACAACACCAAGGGTCCCCAAAAGATGAATTGAATTAATTTTTCGAACAGTGAGATGGTTAAAAAAACGCTGGCTCCCTCCCCTTTGTTTTAATCCACGGTCACTGCGTCTGCGCCGTGCAATTTACTGTCACACCCGATATGAGTGGTATTTTCTGTAGTACTATTCTCATCAGTTTAATCCCTCTAACGTCCCCAATCTGGGGGCCATTTATTGAATAGATTTTTCGAACGGGAGATGGTTAAAAAACGCTGGCTCCCTCCACTCTGTTTTAAACCACGGTCACTGCGTCTGCGCCGTGCAATTTACTGTCACACCCGATATGAGTGGTATTTTCTGTAGTACTATTCTCATCAGTTTAATCCTCTAACGTCCCCAATCTGGGGGCCATTTATTGAATAGATTTTTCGAACGGGAGATGGTTAAAAACGCTGGCTCCCTCCACTCTGTTTTTAAACCACGGTCACTGCGTCTGCGCCGTGCAATTTACTGTCACACCCGATATGAGTGGTATTTTCTGTAGTACTATTCTCATCAGTTTAATCCCTCTAACGTCCCCGACTCCCCAATCTGGGGGCCATTTATTAAATAGATTTTTGAACGGGAGATGGTTAAAAAACGCTGGCTCCCTCCACTGATATGAGTGGTATTTTCTGTAGTATTATTCTCATCAGTTTAATCCCTGTTACGTCCCATATCAGGGATTGCCTTTGTGAAAAAAAATTTAGGCCGGGTACCTTCTACTGCCTTCACAGTGACAGACCAAACTCTCATACACTAAACTGAATTGATTTCAGGAACCGGGAGATGGAAAAAGCAGCTTGGTCGGTCCTCTTACTCCCAAATTGGGGCACTGCGCGTGCACAGAGCAATGTGCTGTGACACCCTATATGAGTGGCGTCTTAACTAGTACTATTGCTATCAGTTTAATCCCTGTTACGGACCCTATCCGGTCGAATTGATTAACCATTGTCGAATCCCCCATTGACATCCCCCTTATAAGCTGTGTAAAGCATATTTTTTAGTTTGGTTTTGAACTGCTGCATCCTTTCCGACTTTCGCTAATTTGGTCAACATTTCTGCCACTTTCTGCTTATACCGGGGGTCTAGTAGCGTGGCCACCTGATCGCTTTTGGTCTGACCATAATGAAGCAACGGCCTTATCATCTGGGGTGTGGCAACATTGCCAACACACTTATAGAGGTGATGATGATTCATTGTGATACGTAAGCCCCTTCACCACAACAAGGTAACGATCACGAAGGGGAATTGACACTTGTATGTGCCTTTTTTTGGTTTGTT
>JAKVIS010003567.1:0-16630 GCA_033119425.1 Bufotes viridis
TTGCTGACTGTAGCTGTCTCTGTGGGATTGGTTGTTGACTTGTACATTTCTGTTTTTTGGTATATAGCCTCTCTGTGATTGTCTATTCAAATATAATAATCTATTTAAAAAATATTTTAGAATCCGTAATTTTTATTTGTGAAAAGTAAAAAAAAACATCTTTAATATGGGTTTATTAATGATGGAGTGAAATGATGACATGTGAAAATAGTAGCGTAGTGAGGTGAATGGCATAAGGAGTAGATGAAAGCCCGGAATTGTTTTTGATCGCAGAGGTATGGCTCTGTATTCTAGATCTTTATGGAAATTCTCAAAGTGACAATAATTACGATACAAATTTGCGGTCAGAATGACTCGAGCTCAGCGCTTAGTGCAGATCAGTATGCGTCTGCAACTCCCCTCATGAGATACCATACCTTCTATGCATTTTTGGAGTTGGCATAATGAGAATGCCTGCCTTTCAATCAAAAGTTCTTTGCTGGCACTGAATGAACTTAGCACCTGTGCCCAGCTGCCCTATGCATACAGGAATCCAAGCAGATACCAACCCAGTATTTCAATGCAGCTATAATCAAAAGTATATAAACTAGGTATGTCGTAAGCCAGTAAACTATCCATGGGACAAGTACAGTTAGCAGACCTTACAATAGCAGCCTGAAGCACAATGAAGTACTCAAACCCTGCTCTCATATGACTAAAGGCAATAAGCCTCAAAAATTGCTTGATTTAAATTGGATGGCTTCGGGGACCTGTGCTACCTAGATCATTATCATTAGGGTGACAAGAATTGTACACATGTCTTTTTGGATGTGCCAGCTAACTCTTTCTCTCACTGTTTAGGAGGCTCATAAAATTTTTTCGATTTTCTAAATGTCTAATATTATATTCTATAACTGTTTCTATACTGTTTTGTTATCAACTAATTTGCATAAACTTGAATATGAGAAGGACAAACTAACAGTCTACTTTTGAGGCTGAATGTACATGCCTATTATTTCCCATATTCATGTTTATGCAGATAGTTTACTAGACTAAACAGTATGAAGAAATTTGATATAATATTGGGACAGTGAAAGCTGAAAATGTTTATGCAGCCAAGCTATGCAGTGAGAGAGAACTAGCTGGCATAACAATAGGTCACACATTTATCGCCTAATGTAGTGATCTGTGAGGTGCACTCCAAGCCATCAGTATTAATTAGCAATTTTCATACTGGCGGTATCAATCAGATGAGCTAGTCCTGGCAATAGCATACAATGAGGTTTAACTGAGGTGTGGTTATTGTAGGAGTTTGCTGACTGTAGCTGTCTTGTGGATTGGTATGTTGACTTGTACATTTCTGTTTTTTGGTATATAGCCTCTCTGTGATTGTCTGTTAAATATAATAATCTATTTAAAATATTTTAGAATCCGTAAAAAAAATCAAAAAAATTTTTATTTGTGAAAAGTAAAAAAGCCATCTTTAATATGGGTTTATTAATGATGGTAAAATAATAACTATTAAAAAATAAATGGTATGAGATGATAAAAAAAAAGCCCGAGTTTGTTTTTGATTACCAAAAGATATAGCTCTATATTCTAGATCTTTGCAAATTCTCAAAGTGACAATAATTACCAATACAAATTTGTGATTAAGAATATTCGAGCTCAACACTAGGTGCAGATCAGTATAGTGTCTGCAACTCACCACCTCTCATGAGATACCATACCTTTTATGCATTTTTGGAGTTGGCATAATGAGAATGCACCTGCCTTTCAATCAAAGTTCTTTGCTAGCACTGAATGAACTTAGCACCTGTGCAACTGCCCTACCTGCTCCAGGAATCCAAAAGCAGATACCAACCCAGTATTTCAATGCAGCTATAATCAAAAGTACTACATAAACTAAGTAATGTGCAAGCCAGTAAACTATCCATGGGACAAGTACAGTTAGCAGACCTTACAATAGCAGCCTGAAGCACAATGAAGTACTCAAACCCTGCTACTCATATGACTAAGAGCAATAAGCCTCAAAATTGCTTGATTTAAATTGGATGGCTTGAGGGGACCTGTGCTCCTAGATCATTATCATTAGGGTGACAAAAATTGTACATAGTCTTTTTGGATGCCAGCCTAGCTCTTTTCTCACTGTTTTAGGAGGGCTGCATAAGATTCCTCCGTTTTCTAGTTGTCCTAATATTATATCACTATTTTACATTTCCTACTACTGTTCAGTGATTCTCAACTAAATTTGCATGAACCTGATCTATGAGGAAAGGAGATGCAGGCTTGCTGTGAAGTCATGCTGTTTTAGGCTGAAATCGTTCATGCCTGTCACTTCCCGTATTCGTGTTTATGCAAGCAAGGTTTACCTGACATAAACAGTAACAGAAAGGGAGATTTGATATGATATCTGAGGACAGTAATTAGCTGAAAATGTTTATGCAGCCAAGCTATCGCAGTGAGAGAAGAGTTAGCTGGCATAAATAAATTAACATATTTATCACCCTAATGATAATGATCGTGGGTTACAGCTCCCCTCAAGCCCATCAGTATTAATTAAGCAATTTTCATACTTTCTGGCTATGAATCAGATGAGAGCTAGTCCTGGCAACTTGCTATCAATGGGGTTTAACTGAGGTGTGGTTGCTTGCTGGGTGTTTGCACAGTGCATACAACCTGTTATTATGCGGTTTGCTGACTGTAGCTGTCTTGTGGATTGGTTCGTTGACTTGTACATTTCTGTTACTTTGGTATATAGCCTCTCTGTGATTGTCTATTTAAAATATAATAATCTATTTAAAAATATTTTTAGAATCCGTAAAAAAATCTAAGAATTTTTTATTTATGAAAAATAAAAAACTACATCTTTAATATGGGTTTATTAATGATGGGTAAAATAATAACTATTAAAAAATAAATGGTATGGATGAAGATAGCATAAAAGATTCATAAAAAAAGCCCAGATTGTTTTCTGATTACCAAAGATATAGCTCTGTATTCTAGATCTTTGCAAATTCTCAAAGTGACAATAATTACCGATACAAATTTGTGAGTTAGAATATTCGGAAGCTCAACACTGGTGCAGATCAGTACAGCGTCTTGCAACTACCACCTCATGAGATGCCATACCTTTATGCATTTTGGAGTTGGCACAATGAGAATGCTCCTGCCTTTCCAATCAAAGTTCTTTGCTGGCACTTGAATAGACTTAGCACCTGTGCATACTGCCCTACTCTGCTCCAGGAATTCAAAAGCAGATACCAACCCAGTGACTTCAATGCAGCTATAAATCAAAAGTACTCATAAACTAGGTATGTGTCAAGCCAGTAAACTATCCATGGGACAATTACGGTTAATCAGACCTTACAATAGCAGCCTGAAACACTAATGAAGTACTCAAACCCTGCTCTCATGTGACTAGAGGCAATAAGCCTCAAAAATTGCTTGATTTAAATTGGATGGCTTCGAGGGACCTGTGCTCCTAGATCATTATCATTAGAGTGACAAAAATTGTACATGTCTTTTTTTGGATGCCAGCTAACTCTTCTCTCACCTGTTTAGGAGGCTGCATAAAATTTTCCGTTTTCTAATTGTCCTAATATTATATTCTATAACATTTCTATACTGTTGTGTTTTATAAACTAATTTGCATAAACTTGAATATGAAGGAGATGCAAACTAGCAGGAATCTGCTTTTAGGCTGAAAAAGTACATGCCTATTATTCCATATTCATGTTTATGCAAATGAGTTTACCTGACAAAACAGTATCAGAAGGAAATTTGATATAATATTAGGACAGTTGAAAGCTGAAAATGTTTATGCAACCAAGCTATGCAGTGAGAGAAGAGTTAGCTGGCATAAATAAATTAACATATTTATCACCTAATGATAATGATCTTGGGGTGCAGCTCCTCAAGCCATCCAGTATTAATTAGCAATTTTCATACTTTCTGGCTATCAATCAGATGAGAGCTAGTCCTGGCAATAGCATATCCAATGAGGGTTTAACTGAGGTGTGGTTATTGCTAGGTGTTTCACAGTGCAACAGCTCTGTTATTATTGAGGTTTGCTGACTGTAGCTGTCTTGTGGATTGGTTTGTTGACTTGTACATTTCTGTTTTTGGTATATAGCCTCTCTGTGATTGTCTGTTAAATATAATAATCTATTTAAAAAATATTTTAGAATCCGTAAAAAAATCTAAAAATTTTTATTTGTGAAAAGTAAAAAAAAACATCTTTAATATGGGTTTATTAATGATGGGTAAAATAATAACTATTAAAAAATAAATGGTATGGATGAAAGATAGCATAAAAGGATGAAAAAAGCCCAGATTGTTTTTGATTACCAAAGATATAGCTCTATATTCTAGATCTTTGCAAATTCTCAAAGTGACAATAATTACCAATACAAATTTGTGATTAGAATATTCGAGGCTCAACACTAGTGCAGATCAGTATAGCGTCTGCAACTCACCACCTCTCATGAGATACCATACCTTTTATGCATTTTTGGAGTTGGCATAATGAGAATGCACCTGCCTTTCCAATCAAAGTTCTTTGCTAGCACTGAATGAACTTAGCACCTGTGCAACTGCCCTACCTGCTCCAGGAATCCAAAAGCAGATACCAACCCAGTATTTCAATGCAGCTATAATCAAAAGTACTCATAAACTAGGTATGTGCAAGCCAGTAAACTATCCATGGGACAAGTACAGTTAGCAGACCTTACAATAGCAGCCTGAAGCACAATGAAGTACTCAAACCCTGCTCTCATATGACTAAAGGCAATAAGCCTCAAAATTGCTTGATTTAAATTGGATGGCTTCGGGGGACCTGTGCTCTAGATCATTATCATTAGGGTGACAAAAATTGTACATGTCTTTTTGGATGCCAGCTAACTCTTTTCTCACTGTTTAGGAGGGCTGCATAAAATTTTCCGTTTTCTAATTGTCCTAATATTATATTCTATAACATTTCTATACTGTTGTGTTATAAACTAATTTGCATAAACTTGAATATGAGAAGGAGATGCAAACTAGCAGAGTCTGCTTTTTTAGGCTGAAAAAGTACATGCCTATTATTTCCCATATTCATGTTTATGCAAATGAGTTTACCTGACAAAACAGTATAGAAAGGAAATTTGATATAATATTAGGACAATTAGAAAGCTGAAAATGTTTATGCAGCCAAGCTATGCAGTGAGAGAAGAGTTAGCTGGCATAAATAAATTAACATATTTATCACCCTAATGATAATGATCTTGGGGTGCAGCTCCCCTCAAGCCATCCAGTATTAATTAAGCAATTTTCATACTTTCTGGCTATCAATCAGATGAGAGCTAGTCCTGGCAATAGCATATCCAATGAGGTTTAACTGAGGTGTGGTTATTGCTAGGTGTTGCACAGTGCAACAGCCTGTTATTGTAAGGTTTGCTGACTGTAGCTGTCTTGTGGATTGGTTGTTGACTTGTACATTTCTGTTTTTGGTATATAGCCTCTCTGTGATTGTCTGTTAAATATAATAATCTATTTAAAAAATATTTTAGAATCCGTAAAAAAAAATCTAAAAAATTTTTATTTGTGAAAAGTAAAAAAAAAAAACATCTTTAATATGGGTTTATTAATGATGGGTAAAATAATAACTATTAAAAAATAAATGGTATGGATGAAAGATAGCATAAAAAGATGAAAAAAAAGCCCAGATTGTTTTTGATTACCAAAGATATAGCTCTATATTCTAGATCTTTGCAAATTCTCAAAGTGACAATAATTACCAATACAAATTTGTGATTAGAATATTCAGAGCTCAACACTAGTGCAGATCAGTATAGCGTCTGCAACTCACCACCTCTCATGAGATACCATACCTTTTATGCATTTTTGGAGTTGGCATAATGAGAATGCACCTGCCTTTCCAATCAAAGTTCTTTGCTAGCACTGAATGAACTTAGCACCTGTGCAACTGCCCTACCTGCTCCAGGAATCCAAAAGCAGATACCAACCCAGTATTTCAATGCAGCTATAATCAAAAGTACTCATAAACTAAGTATGTGCAAGCCAGTAAACTATCCATGGGACAAGTACAGTTAGCAGACCTTACAATAGCAGCCTGAAGCACAATGAAGTACTCAAACCCTGCTCTCATATGACTAAAGGCAATAAGCCTCAAAATTGCTTGATTTAAATTGGATGGCTTCGGGGGACCTGTGCTCCTAGATCATTATCATTAGGGTGACAAAAATTGTACATGTCTTTTTGGATGCCAGCTAACTCTTTTCTCACTGTTTAGGAGGGCTGCATAAAATTTTTCCGTTTTCTAATTGTCCTAATATTATATTCTATAACATTTCTATACTGTTGTGTTATAAACTAATTTGCATAAACTTGAATATGAGAAGGAGATGCAAACTAGCAGGAGTCTGCTTTTTTAGGCTGAAAAAGTACATGCCTATCATTTCCCATATTCATGTTTATGCAAATGAGTTTACCTGACAAAACAGTATAGAAAGGAAATTTGATATAATATTAGGACAATTAGAAAGCTGAAAATGTTTATGCAGCCAAGCTATGCAGTGAGAGAAGAGTTAGCTGGCATAAATAAATTAACATATTTATCACCCTAATGATAATGATCTTGGGGTGCAGCTCCCCTCAAGCCATCCAGTATTAATTAAGCAATTTTCATACTTTCTGGCTATCAATCAGATGAGAGCTAGTCCTGGCAATAGCATATCCAATGAGGTTTAACTGAGGTGTGGTTATTGCTAGGTGTTGCACAGTGCAACAGCCTGTTATTGTAAGGTTTGCTGACTGTAGCTGTCTTGTGGATTGGTTGTTGACTTGTACATTTCTGTTTTTGGTATATAGCCTCTCTGTGATTGTCTGTTAAAAATAATAATCTATTTAAAAAATATTTTAGAATCCGTAAAAAAATCTAAAAAATTTTTATTTGTGAAAAGTAAAAAAAAAAACATCTTTAATATGGGTTTATTAATGATGGGTAAACTAATAACTATTAAAAAATAAACAGTATGGATAAAAGATAGCATAAAAGGATTTTAAAAAAGCCCAGATTGTTTTTGACTACCAAAGATATAGCTCTATATTCTAGATCTTTGCAAATTCTCAAAGTGACAATAATTACCGATACAAATTTGTGATTAGAATATTCGAGCTCAACACTAGTGCAGATCAGTACAGCGTCTGCAACTCACCACCTCTCATGAGATACCATACCTTTTATGCATTTTTGGAGTTGGCATAATGAGAATGCGCCTGCCTTTCCAATCAAAGTTCTTTGCTAGCACTGAATGAACTTAGCACCTGTGCAACTGCCCTACCTGCTCCAGGAATTCAAAAGCAGATACTAACCCAGTATTTCAATGCAGCTATAATCAAAAGTACTCATAAACTAGGTATGTGCAAGCCAGTAAACTATCCATGGGACAAGTACAGTTAGCAGACCTTACAATAGCAGCCTGAAGCACAATGAAGTACTCAAACCCTGCTCTCATGTGACCAGGAGGCAAAAAGCCTCAAAATTGCTTGATTTAAATTGGATGGCTTCGGGGGACCTGTGCTCCTAGATCATTATCATTAGGGTGACAAAAATTGTACATGTCTTTTTGGATGCCAGCTAACTCTTTTCTCACTGTTTAGGAGGGCTGCATAAAATTTTCCGTTTTCTAATTGTCCTAATATTATATTCTATAACATTTCTATACTGTTGTGTTATAAACTAATTTGCATAAACTTGAATATGAGAAGGAGATGCAAACTAGCAGAGTCTGCTTTTTTAGGCTGAAAAAGTACATGCCTATTATTTCCCATATTCATGTTTATGCAAATGAGTTTACCTGACAAAACAGTATAGAAAGGAAATTTGATATAATATTAGGACAATTAGAAAGCTGAAAATGTTTATGCAGCCAAGCTATGCAGTGAGAGAAGAGTTAGCTGGCATAAATAAATTAACATATTTATCACCCTAATGATAATGATCTTGGGGTGCAGCTCCCCTCAAGCCATCAGTATTAATTAAGCAATTTTCATACTTTCTGGCTATCAATCAGACGAGAGCTAGTCCTGGCAATAGCATATCCAATGAGGTTTAACTGAGGTGTGGTTATTGCTAGGTGTTGCACAGTGCAACAGCCTGTTATTGTAAGGTTTGCTGACTGTAGCTGTCTTGTGGATTGGTTGTTGACTTGTAAATTTCTGTTTTTTGGTATATAGCCTCTCTGTGATTGTCTGTTAAAAATAATAATCTATTTAAAAAATATTTTAGAATCCGTAAAAAAAAATCTAAAAAATTTTTTATTTGTGAAAAGTAAAAAAAAAACATCTTTAATATGGGTTTATTAATGATGGGTAAAATAATAACTATTAAAAAATAAATGGTATGGATGAAAGATAGCATAAAAAAATGAAAAAAAGCCCAGATTGTTTTTTGATTACCAAAGATATAGCTCTATATTCTAGATCTTTGCAAATTCTTAAAGTGACAATAATTACCAATACAAATTTGTGATTAGAATATTCGAGCTCAACACTAGTGCAGATCAGTATAGCGTCTGCAACTCACCACCTCTCATGAGATACCATACCTTTTATGCATTTTTGGAGTTGGCATAATGAGAATGCACCTGCCTTTCCAATCAAAGTTCTTTGCTAGCACTGAATGAACTTAGCACCTGTGCAACTGCCCTACCTGCTCCAGGAATCCAAAAGCAGATACCAACCCAGTATTTCAATGCAGCTATAATCAAAAGTACTCATAAACTAAGTATGTGCAAGCCAGTAAACTATCCATGGGACAAGTACAGTTAGCAGACCTTACAATAGCAGCCTGAAAAACAATGAAGTACTCAAACCCTGCTCTCATATGACTAAAGGCAATAAGCCTCAAAATTGCTTGATTTAAATTGGATGGCTTCGGGGGACCTGTGCTCCTAGATCATTATCATTAGGGTGACAAAAATTGTACATGTCTTTTTGGATGCCAGCTAACTCTTTTCTCACTGTTTAGGAGGGCTGCATAAAATTTTTCCGTTTTCTAATTGTCCTAATATTATATTCTATAACATTTCTATACTGTTGTGTTATAAACTAATTTGCATAAACTTGAATATGAGAAGGAGATGCAAACTAGCAGAGTCTGCTTTTTAGGCTGAAAAAGTACATGCCTATTATTTCCCATATTCATGTTTATGCAAATGAGTTTACCTGACAAAACAGTATAGAAAGGAAATTTGATATAATATTAGGACAATTAGAAAGCTGAAAATGTTTATGCAGCCAAGCTATGCAGTGAGAGAAGAGTTAGCTGGCATAAATAAATTAACATATTTATCACCCTAATGATAATGATCTTGGGGTGCAGCTCCCTCAAGCCATCCAGTATTAATTAAGCAATTTTCATACTTTCTGGCTATCAATCAGATGAGAGCTAGTCCTGGCAATAGCATATCCAATGAGGTTTAACTGAGGTGTGGTTATTGCTAGGTGTTTCACAGTGCAACAGCCTGTTATTGTAAGGTTTGCTGACTGTAGCTGTCTTGTGGATTGGTTGTTGACTTGTACATTTCTGTTTTTTGGTATATAGCCTCTCTGTGATTGTCTGTTAAAAATAATAATCTATTTAAAAAATATTTTAGAATCCGTAAAAAAAAAAAAAAAAATTTTTTATTTGTGAAAAGTAAAAAAAAAAAACATCTTTAATATGGGTGTATTAATGATGGGTAAAATAATAACTATTAAAAAATAAACAGTATGGATAAAAGATAGCATAAAAGGATTTAAAAAAAGCCCAGATTGTTTTTGATTACCAAAGATATAGCTCTATATTCTAGATCTTTGCAAATTCTCAAAGTGACAATAATTACCGATACAAATTTGTGATTAGAATATTCGAGCTCAACACTAGTGCAGATCAGTATAGCGTCTGCAACTCACCACCTCTCATGAGATACCATACCTTTTATGCATTTTTGGAGTTGGCATAATGAGAATGCGCCTGCCTTTCCAATCAAAGTTCTTTGCTAGCACTGAATGAACTTAGCACCTGTGCAACTGCCCTACCTGCTCCAGGAATTCAAAAGCAGATACCAACCCAGTATTTCAATGCAGCTATATTCAAAAGTACTCATAAACTAGGTATGTGCAAGCCAGTAAACTATCCATGGGACAAGTACAGTTAGCAGACCTTACAATAGCAGCCTGAAGCACAATGAAGTACTCAAACCCTGCTCTTATACGACTAAAGGCAATAAGCCTCAAAATTGCTTGATTTAAATTGGATGGCTTCGGGGGAACTGTGCTCCTAGATCATTATCATTAGGGTGACAAAAATTGTACATGTCTTTTTGGATGCCAGCTAACTCTTTTCTCACTGTTTAGGAGGGCTGCATAAAATTTTTCCGTTTTCTAATTGTCCTAATATTATATTCTATAACATTTCTATACTGTTGTGTTATAAACTAATTTGCATAAACTTGAATATGAGAAGGAGATGCAAACTAGCAGAGTCTGCTTTTTTAGGCTGAAAAAGTACATGCCTATTATTTCCCATATTCATGTTTATGCAAATGAGTTTACCTGACAAAACAGTATAGAAAGGAAATTTGATATAATATTAGGACAATTAGAAAGCTGAAAATGTTTATGCAGCCAAGCTATGCAGTGAGAGAAGAGTTAGCTGGCATAAATAAATTAACATATTTATCACCCTAATGATAATGATCTTGGGGTGCAGCTCCCCTCAAGCCATCCAGTATTAATTAAGCAATTTTCATACTTTCTGGCTATCAATCAGACGAGAGCTAGTCCTGGCAATAGCATATCCAATGAGGTTTAACTGAGGTGTGGTTATTGTAAGGTTTGCTGACTGTAGCTGTCTTGTGGATTGGTTGTTGACTTGTACATTTCTGTTTTTTGGTATATAGCCTCTCTGTGATTGTCTGTTAAATATAATAATCTATTTAAAAAATATTTTAGAATCCGTAAAAAAAAATCAAAAAATTTTTATTTGTGAAAAGTAAAAAAAAAAACATCTTTAATATGGGTTTATTAATGATGGGTAAAATAATAACTATTAAAAAATAAATGGTATGGATGAAAAAAAAGCCCAGTTTGTTTTTGATTACCAAAGATATAGCTCTATATTCTAGATCTTTGCAAATTCTCAAAGTGACAATAATTACCAATACAAATTTGTGATTAGAATATTCGAGCTCAACACTAGTGCAGATCAGTATAGTGTCTGCAACTCACCACCTCTCATGAGATACCATACCTTTTATGCATTTTTGGAGTTGGCATAATGAGAATGCACCTGCCTTTCCAATCAAAGTTCTTTGCTAGCACTGAATGAACTTAGCACCTGTGCAACTGCCCTACCTGCTCCAGGAATCCAAAAGCAGATACCAACCCAGTATTTCAATGCAGCTATAATCAAAAGTACTCATAAACTAAGTATGTGCAAGCCAGTAAACTATCCATGGGACAAGTACAGTTAGCAGACCTTACAATAGCAGCCTGAAGCACAATGAAGTACTCAAACCCTGCTCTCATATGACTAAAGGCAATAAGCCTCAAAATTGCTTGATTTAAATTGGATGGCTTCGGGGGACCTGTGCTCCTAGATCATTATCATTAGGGTGACAAAAATTGTACATGTCTTTTTGGATGCCAGCTAACTCTTTTCTCACTGTTTAGGAGGGCTGCATAAAATTTTTCCGTTTTCTAATTGTCCTAATATTATATTCTATAACATTTCTATACTGTTGTGTTATAAACTAATTTGCATAAACTTGAATATGAGAAGGAGATGCAAACTAGCAGAGTCTGCTTTTTTAGGCTGAAAAAGTACATGCCTATCATTTCCCATATTCATGTTTATGCAAATGAGTTTACCTGACAAAACAGTATAGAAAGGAAATTTGATATAATATTAGGACAATTAGAAAGCTGAAAATGTTTATGCAGCCAAGCTATGCAGTGAGAGAAGAGTTAGCTGGCATAAATAAATTAACATATTTATCACCCTAATGATAATGATCTTGAGGTGCAGCTCCCCTCAAGCCATCCAGTATTAATTAAGCAATTTTCATACTTTCTGGCTATCAATCAGATGAGAGCTAGTCCTGGCAATAGCATATCCAATGAGGTTTAACTGAGGTGTGGTTATTGCTAGGTGTTGCACAGTGCAACAGCCTGTTATTGTAAGGTTTGCTGACTGTAGCTGTCTTGTGGATTGGTTGTTGACTTGTACATTTCTGTTTTTGGTATATAGCCTCTCTGTGATTGTCTGTTAAAAATAATAATCTATTTAAAAAATATTTTAGAATCCGTAAAAAAAATCTAAAAAATTTTTATTTGTGAAAAGTAAAAAAAAAACATCTTTAATATGGGTTTATTAATGATGGGTAAACTAATAACTATTAAAAAATAAACAGTATGGATAAAAGATAGCATAAAAGGATTTTAAAAAAGCCCAGATTGTTTTTGACTACCAAAGATATAGCTCTATATTCTAGATCTTTGCAAATTCTCAAAGTGACAATAATTACCGATACAAATTTGTGATTAGAATATTCGAGCTCAACACTAGTGCAGATCAGTACAGCGTCTGCAACTCACCACCTCTCATGAGATACCATACCTTTTATGCATTTTTGGAGTTGGCATAATGAGAATGCGCCTGCCTTTCCAATCAAAGTTCTTTGCTAGCACTGAATGAACTTAGCACCTGTGCAACTGCCCTACCTGCTCCAGGAATTCAAAAGCAGATACTAACCCAGTATTTCAATGCAGCTATAATCAAAAGTACTCATAAACTAGGTATGTGCAAGCCAGTAAACTATCCATGGGACAAGTACAGTTAGCAGACCTTACAATAGCAGCCTGAAGCACAATGAAGTACTCAAACCCTGCTCTCATGTGACCAGGAGGCAAAAAGCCTCAAAATTGCTTGATTTAAATTGGATGGCTTCGGGGGACCTGTGCTCCTAGATCATTATCATTAGGGTGACAAAAATTGTACATGTCTTTTTGGATGCCAGCTAACTCTTTTCTCACTGTTTAGGAGGGCTGCATAAAATTTTTCCGTTTTCTAATTGTCCTAATATTATATTCTATAACATTTCTATACTGTTGTGTTATAAACTAATTTGCATAAACTTGAATATGAGAAGGAGATGCAAACTAGCAGAGTCTGCTTTTTAGGCTGAAAAAGTACATGCCTATTATTTCCCATATTCATGTTTATGCAAATGAGTTTACCTGACAAAACAGTATAGAAAGGAAATTTGATATAATATTAGGACAATTAAAAGCTGAAAATGTTTATGCAGCCAAGCTATGCAGTGAGAGAAGAGTTAGCTGGCATAAATAAATTAACATATTTATCACCCTAATGATAATGATCTTGAGGTGCAGCTCCCCTCAAGCCATCCAGTATTAATTAAGCAATTTTCATACTTTCTGGCTATCAATCAGACGAGAGCTAGTCCTGGCAATAGCATATCCAATGAGGTTTAACTGAGGTGTGGTTATTGTAAGGTTTGCTGACTGTAGCTGTCTTGTGGATTGGTTGTTGACTTGTACATTTCTGTTTTTGGTATATAGCCTCTCTGTGATTGTCTGTTAAATATAATAATCTATTTAAAAAATATTTTAGAATCCGTAAAAAAATCTAAAAAATTTTTATTTGTGAAAAGTAAAAAAAAAAACATCTTTAATATGGGTTTATTAATGATGGGTAAAATAATAACTATTAAAAAATAAATGGTATGGATGAAAGATAGCATAAAAGGATGAAAAAAAGCCCAGTTTGTTTTTGATTACCAAAGATATAGCTCTATATTCTAGATCTTTGCAAATTCTCAAAGTGACAATAATTACCAATACAAATTTGTGATTAGAATATTCAGAGCTCAACACTAGTGCAGATCAGTATAGTGTCTGCAACTCACCACCTCTCATGAGATACCATACCTTTTATGCATTTTGGAGTTGGCATAATGAGAATGCACCTGCCTTTCCAATCAAAGTTCTTTGCTAGCACTGAATGAACTTAGCACCTGTGCAACTGCCCTACCTGCTCCAGGAATCCAAAAGCAGATACCAACCCAGTATTTCAATGCAGCTATAATCAAAAGTACTCATAAACTAAGTATGTGCAAGCCAGTAAACTATCCATGGGACAAGTACAGTTAGCAGACCTTACAATAGCAGCCTGAAGCACAATGAAGTACTCAAACCCTGCTCTCCATATGACTAAAGGCAATAAGCCTCAAAATTGCTTGATTTAAATTGGATGGCTTCGGGGGACCTGTGCTCCTAGATCATTATCATTAGGGTGACAAAAATTGTACATGTCTTTTTGGATGCCAGCTAACTCTTTTCTCACTGTTTAGGAGGGCTGCATAAAATTTTTCCGTTTTCTAATTGTCCTAATATTATATTCTATAACATTTCTATACTGTTGTGTTATAAACTAATTTGCATAAACTTGAATATGAGAAGGAGATGCAAACTAGCAGAGTCTGCTTTTTTAGGCTGAAAAAGTACATGCCTATTATTTCCCATATTCATGTTTATGCAAATGAGTTTACCTGACAAAACAGTATAGAAAGGAAATTTGATATAATATTAGGACAATTAGAAAGCTGAAAATGTTTATGCAGCCAAGCTATGCAGTGAGAGAAGAGTTAGCTGGCATAAATAAATTAACATATTTATCACCCTAATGATAATGATCTTGGGGTGCAGCTCCCCTCAAGCCATCCAGTATTAATTAAGCAATTTTCATACTTTCTGGCTATCAATCAGATGAGAGCTAGTCCTGGCAATAGCATATCCAATGAGGTTTAACTGAGGTGTGGTTATTGCTAGGTGTTGCACAGTGCAACAGCCTGTTATTGTAAGGTTTGCTGACTGTAGCTGTCTTGTGGATTGGTTGTTGACTTGTACATTTCTGTTTTTGGTATATAGCCTCTCTGTGATTGTCTGTTAAATATAATAATCTATTTAAAAAATATTTTAGAATCCGTAAAAAAATCTAAAAAATTTTTTATTTGTGAAAAGTAAAAAAAAAAACATCTTTAATATGGGTTTATTAATGATGGGTAAAATAATAACTATTAAAAAATAAATGGTATGGATGAAAGATAGCATAAAAAGATGAAAAAAAGCCCAGATTGTTTTTGATTACCAAAGATATAGCTCTATATTCTAGATCTTTGCAAATTCTCAAAGTGACAATAATTACCAATACAAATTTGTGATTAGAATATTCGAGCTCAACACTAGTGCAGATCAGTATAGCGTCTGCAACTCACCACCTCTCATGAGATACCATACCTTTTATGCATTTTTGGAGTTGGCATAATGAGAATGCACCTGCCTTTCCAATCAAAGTTCTTTGCTAGCACTGAATGAACTTAGCACCTGTGCAACTGCCCTACCTGCTCCAGGAATCCAAAAGCAGATACCAACCCAGTATTTCAATGCAGCTATAATCAAAAGTACTCATAAACTAAGTATGTGCAAGCCAGTAAACTATCCATGGGACAAGTACAGTTAGCAGACCTTACAATAGCAGCCTGAAGCACAATGAAGTACTCAAACCCTGCTCTCATATGACTAAAGGCAATAAGCCTCAAAATTGCTTGATTTAAATTGGATGGCTTCGGGGGACCTGTGCTCTAGATCATTATCATTAGGGTGACAAAAATTGTACATGTCTTTTTGGATGCCAGCTAACTCTTTTCTCACTGTTTAGGAGGGCTGCATAAAATTTTTCCGTTTTCTAATTGTCCTAATATTATATTCTATAACATTTCTATACTGTTGTGTTATAAACTAATTTGCATAAACTTGAATATGAGAAGGAGATGCAAACTAGCAGAGTCTGCTTTTTTAGGCTGAAAAAGTACATGCCTATTATTTCCCATATTCATGTTTATGCAAATGAGTTTACCTGACAAAACAGTATAGAAAGGAAATTTGATATAATATTAGGACAATTAGAAAGCTGAAAATGTTTATGCAGCCAAGCTATGCAGTGAGAGAAGAGTTAGCTGGCATAAATAAATTAACATATTTATCACCCTAATGATAATGATCTTGGGGTGCAGCTCCCCTCAAGCCATCCAGTATTAATTAAGCAATTTTCATACTTTCTGGCTATCAATCAGATGAGAGCTAGTCCTGGCAATAGCATATCCAATGAGGTTTAACTGAGGTGTGGTTATTGCTAGGTGTTGCACAGTGCAACAGCCTGTTATTGTAAGGTTTGCTGACTGTAGCTGTCTTGTGGATTGGTTGTTGACTTGTACATTTCTGTTTTTGGTATATAGCCTCTCTGTGATTGTCTGTTAAAAATAATAATCTATTTAAAAAATATTTTAGAATCCGTAAAAAAATCAAAAAATTTTTATTTGTGAAAAGTAAAAAAAAAAACATCTTTAATATGGGTTTATTAATGATGGGTAAACTAATAACTATTAAAAAATAAACAGTATGGATAAAAGATAGCATAAAAGGATTTAAAAAAGCCCAGATTGTTTTTGACTACCAAAGGATATAGCTCTATATTCTAGATCTTTGCAAATTCTCAAAGTGACAATAATTACCGATACAAATT
>JAKVIS010003568.1:0-16636 GCA_033119425.1 Bufotes viridis
TTGCGTGATTTACATTTGGTGTGCCTGTAAATAATAAACTCACAGAGAAAACGCACTTACAATCTTCCCAAATAACTTAAGCAATTTCAATCTGCAACCATATCATTGCAGAGAGTGCATAAAATGAATATATAAATGTTCCTATTTACTGAAGTTGCGATAACAGCGTGCTTATGTAATTTTCCAACTGTGGGGAGTCGCTCTGGTAGACGGCGGTGCGGGTGCAGTATAGAGGCAACAGGGAGTCCAGAAGGTGCGGAAAACAGTGTTTTATTCACACTTGTATCAAAATAACAGCAGAAAGTCAATTGGTGTTAAGTCACACACATCAGCAAATGAAGGGGAAAACAAAATGTCCAAACACAGGTTCCATTCACCTGGCAGGTTTGATGTGCGGGTTCGCACCTGGCTGTCAGCCCAGCCGCAGGACAATCCTCCTTCAGGGTTCCAGGACGGCTGCACGCCTCCTTGCTGGGCACGTCCTTCCACCCCAGAGAGCTCCACACCACTAGCAGCAGCTTCCAAGACAATCACTCTCACAGCTGGTGGTGCTGGCTGAGTTTATAAACCCAGCCCAAAACTCGGACTGGACCGTGGGAGCAGCCACCCACCCTACTCTTTAGCTGCTCCCAGTAAGAGCCGGCCCGGATCGGCTTTGCAGCCATGCTATTTAACAGAGTCAAACAGCACTAGCTGCTGCAGACAAAAACCCGGCTCTCACCTCACCGAGGCCAGCAACCTCGGTGACACGTACCTGCCATCTAGGACGGCACCCTGCACCTTACCACATACCCCCTTTGTTCAGCCCTGAGGGGGTGGACACAGGACAAACAGTGTACCCGGAGAGCGCGTCTGCATTTTTAATAACCGGCCCGCTCTGTGCTCCACCGTGAATTTAAAATTCTGTAGGGACAGAAACCACCTGGTGACCCGGGCATTCCTCTCTTTGGCTTGGGACATCCACTTGAGTGGGGAGTGGTCGGTCACCAGGCGAAAGCTTCTGCCCAACAGGTAATAACGGAGGGCCTCGAGTGCCCACTTGATGGCCAGGCACTCTCTCTCGACTATGCTGTACCTAGTCTCTGCTGGGGTGAGCTTGCGGCTGAGGAAGACAACGGGATGCTCCTCCCGTTGACTTCCTGCGACAGTACCGCACCAAGGCCAACCTCAGAGGCGTCGGTCTGGACTACGAAATCCTTCCTGAAATCGGGTGTCACCAAAACCGGGGACCCACACAGGGCCGATTTCAAGGCGGAGAAAGCCTTTTCCGCCTGCTCATTCCAGCGGACCATCCCTGTCTTACGCCCCTTTAACAACTCTGTCAATGGCGAAGCAATAGTAGCAAAGTGGGGCACAAACCTCATGTAATACCCCACAATCCCCAGGAACGACTTTACCTGCCTGGTGGTGACCGGTCGGGGCCAACTCCGTGTGCCTCTACCTTATTTACCTGAGGCTTGATGACTCCCCGCCCAATTACATATCCCAGATATTTTGTCTCCTCTAACCCTATGGAGCACTTCTTTGGGTTAGCGGTCAGTCCGGCTTTCCTCAGGGCATCCACTACCGCCTGCACCTTGGGTAAATGGCTTTCCCAGTCGGTGCTGTGGATGACTACATCATCTAAGTAGGCCGAGGCGTACCGACGATGTGGTCGCAGCACTATGTCCATTAACCTTTGGAAAGTGGCGGGGCGCCATGCAGGCCAAAGGGTAACACCTTGTAGTGATACAGGCCCTGCGTGGGTAACAAATGCGGTTTTTCCTTAGCCGACTCCGTTAAGGGTACCTGCCAGTACCCTTTAGTGAGGTCCAGCACAGAAAAATAACGGGCTTGTCCTAAACTTTCAACAAGCTCGTCTACTCGGGGCATGGGATACAGCGTCAAACTTGGATACTTCATTTAACTTATGAAAGTCGTTGCAGAACCGCAGCGTCCCATCCGGCTTAGGTATTAGGACTATGGGACTGGCCCACTCACTTTTCGACTCCTCAATGACATCGAGCTTCAACATTAACTGCACTTCCTCCGCGATGGCCCGCCGCCGAGCCTCGGGTACCCGGTATGGTTTTAACCGGACCTTGGCCTGAGGCTCAGTGACGATGTCATGTCGGATGAGAGACGTGCGGCCAGGAGGTCCGAGAACACATCCGTGTTCCGACTGAGGAACTCCCTGACTTCCTGAACTTGTTTGGAAGATAGGCTGTCTGCAATTTTTACCGTGGTTACGGCTTCACAGGCCTCGAACTGTGGGGCTGGACCCTTTTCACCTAGAAGCCCTGGCCGGGGGCTGTGGTCGTCGGCCGCGTCCCTATCTTTCCACGGCTTAAGTAAATTCACGTGGTACACCTGCTCCGGCTTGCGCCGCCTGGCTGGTGTACTTTGTAATTACTTCCCCTACCTTCTCGATCACCTCATAGGGGCCCTGCCACCTAGCTAGGAATTTGCTGTCAAGGGTGGGTACCAGAACCAAAACCCGATCTCCCGGATTGAAGTCCCGTACCCGAGCCTGACGATTGTACACCCTACTCTGGGCTTGTTGCGCTGCCTCCATATGCTCCCGGACCAAGGGCAACACCCTTTCCATCCGTTCCTGCATTTGGGCGACATACTCAATGACACTTTTGTGGGGGACAGGCTGTTGTTCCCATGCTTCCTTAGCGATATCCAACAGGCCCCGAGGGTGTCTGCCATAAAGCAGTTCGAAGGGCGGGAGCCCAGTAGAGGCCTGGGGCACCTCTCGCACTGCGAACATGAGATAGGGCAGAAGCAGATCCCAGTCCTTCCCATCTCTAGACACCACCCTCTTTAACATATTTTTTAGAGTTTGGTTAAACCTCTCCCACAAGACCGTCTGTTTGCGGATGGTAAACGGACGTCCGTAACTGCTTTATACGCAACAATTTACACAGTTCCCTCATTACTTTGGACATAAAAGGGGTCCCTTGGTCTGTCAGAACCTCTTTTGGCAGGCCCATGCGGGAAAACATCTCCATTAACTCTTTGGCAATGAGCTTAGCTGAGGTATGTCGCAGAGGCACCGCCTCCGGATACCGAAGTGGCATAGTCGAGAACTACCAGAATGTGTTGGTGGCCCCTGGCAGACTTTGGTACAGGCCCAATTAAATCCATCGCGATTCGCTCAAACGGTACTTCAATAATTGGCAGAGGTACCAGAGGACTACGGAAATGTGGCTGGGGGCTAGTTATCTGACAGGTCGGACAGGACTTACAATAATTCTCTACCTCCTTGAACACACTGGGCCAATAAAATCGCTGCAGTATGCGGTCCTGGGTTTTCTGCCACCCCAGGTGTCCCCCAAGAACATGTTGGTGGGCAAGCTCCATGACAAGCTTGCGATACGCTGTGGGCACCACCAACTGTTCAACAGGTTCGCCTCGGATTTGGTTCACCCGATACAACATATCCTGCAGAACAATAAATCGTGGGAACATTAATTCAGCCCCTGGTTTCTGGGGTTTCCCATCAATTTCCAGCACATTCTCCCAGGCCCTGGTTAGGGTTTGGTCCCGGTGTTGTGCGGTCCCAAAATTTTCCCGGAGACATTGAGGTCTGCCAACTCAGGTCCCGGTGGCAAGTCCTCCGTGTCTCCCACCATTACACTCAGTGGGGTTGTCTCCCCCTCTACCGCTGGAGCAGTGGTCACCCCTACCGCCGGCCCTTCAGACTCGGGCTCCCAGGGTTCTGGCCTTCCAGTGGTATCAGGCCACTCCACTAGGGTCACCCCTGTCTCGGGTCCCTCAGATACCTTTATTACCGGCCACAGCGCCGGAAAACCGGGAAGTCCCTCCCAAGTATCAGTTCGGTGTGGGAGTTTAGTAGCGACAGCCACCTCGTGGGTCCACCTACCAGCCGCGGTGGACAAAGTCACTAGTGCAGTGGGGTAGTCTTTCAGGTCTCCGTGGATGCACAGGACCCCGACTTTACGGCCAGTATACTCCGCGAGGCCGTACAAGGGCAGCCCTTACCAGGGAGACTAAACTCCCGGAGTCCAGCAGAGCCACCGCCAGAGAGTCTCCCACCTCTACCTGACACAGGTGGTTATGGTCCTGCACCTCACGGGTGCCAGTTGCGCACAGCTTCCGTGCATACAGGGAGTGACGACCCCCGTAGTTCATATCCATCGGCTCATCCCGATGCGGACAGTCGGCCCTGATGTGGCCTGGCTCCTGACACCTCCAGCATACCACGGGAGGCGGACTCGCAGGGGGTATATTCCGTGCAGGCCGCTCTGTCGCGGACGTCGGAACTGGGGCAGAGGCCTCCGGGGTTTGACTGACCCCTTCCCGCAAGAGTCCCCTGCAGGTTTCTGGTGGCCTCGTAGCGCTCCACCAGGTCGACCATCTCCAGGGCATTGGTGGGCGATACCTGGCCGATCCAGTGCTGGAGGATAAGGCAGGGCCCTCCAAAGATGTCCGCCAACAGTCGATCCAGCATGGCAGTGGGACTTAGTAGATCGGGCTGCAGCCACTTTTGCAGCCTGTGCAGCAGATCGTAGTACTGCGGCCTAGCGGGTTCAGTCGTTTTAAAGTCCCACTGGTGGACTCTTTGGGCGCGGACCAGCACGTTCACGCCCAGTCTGGCTAGGACCTCTCCTTTCACGGTGTCATAATCTGCCGCTTGGTCGTCCGACAAGTCGAAAAACACCTGCTGGGGTCCGGAAGCCAGGAACGGAGCGACCACCTCAGCCCACTGGTCACGGGGTAACTTTTCCCTCACGGCGACCTTCTCAAAAACCGCCAGGTGCGTCTCAACGTCGTCTGCGGGGTCATTTTGGGATCGCCGCACGGACCGCTTTCCGGGCATCATGGACGTGGTGGGACGCTCCTGCCGCCTGTAACGCCATCACATGTTGTAGCAATAGTTGGTTGGTCTCCCGCTGCTGCACGTTAGCCTCTATGAGAGCCTTCACAGCAGCCTCCATGTTGCCAGAAACTCCTGCTTGCAGCTTTGCTGGCTTAATATATTCCATACACTTTAGAAAAACAAAACTTCGGGCGTTCACGCCAGCCTCACTGCGCATGCCCGCATCCTCCACCAAATGTGGGGAGTCGCTCTGGTAGACGGCGGTGCGGGTGCAGTATAGAGGCAACAGGGAGTCCAGAAGGTGCGGAAAACAGTGTTTTATTCACACTTGTATCAAAATAACAGCAGAAAGTCAATTGGTGTTAAGTCACACACATCAGCAAATGAAGGGGAAAACAAAATGTCCAAACACAGGTTCCATTCACCTGGCAGGTTTGATGTGCGGGTTCGCACCTGGCTGTCAGCCCAGCCGCAGGACAATCCTCCTTCAGGGTTCCAGGACGGCTGCACGCCTCCTTGCTGGGCACGTCCTTCCACCCCAGAGAGCTCCACACCACTAGCAGCAGCTTCCAAGACAATCACTCTCACAGCTGGTGGTGCTGGCTGAGTTTATAAACCCAGCCCAAAACTCGGACTGGACCGTGGGGAGCAGCCACCCACCCTACTCTTTAGCTGCTCCCAGTAAGAGCCGGCCCGGATCGGCTTTGCAGCCATGCTATTTAACAGAGTCAAACAGCACTAGCTGCTGCAGACAAAAACCCGGCTCTCACCTCACCGAGGCCAGCAACCTCGGTGACACGTACCTGCCATCTAGGACGGCACCCTGCACCTTACCACACAACGTATAATGTCACATTTGCGCACATACACTCACCTAAAGAATTATTAGGAACACCTGTTCTATTTCTCATTGATGCAATTATCTAGTCAACCAATCACATGGCAGTTGCTTCAATGCATTTTGGGGTGTGGTCCTGGTCAAGACAATCTCCTGAACTCCAAACTGAATGTCAGAATGGGAAAGAAAGGTGATTTAAGCAATTTTGAGCGTGGCATGGTTGTTGGTGCCAGACGGGCCGGTCTGAGTATTTCACAATCTGCTCAGTTACCGGGATTTTCACGCACAACCATTTCTAGGGTTTACAAAGAATGGTGTGATAAGGGAAAAACATCCAGTATGCGGCAGTCCTAGAGGTCAGAGGAGATTGGGCCGACTGATTCAAGCTGATAGAAGAGCAACGTTGACTGAAATAACCACTCGTTACAACCGAGGTATGCAGCAAAGCATTTGTGAAGCCACAACACGCACAATCTTGAGGCGGATGGGCTACAACAGCAGAAGACCCCACCTGGTACCACTCATCTCCACTACAAATAGGAAAAAGAGGCTACAATTTGCACGAGCTCACCAAAATTGGACTGTTGAAGACTGGAAAAATGTTGCCTGGTCTGATGAGTCTTGATTTATGTTGAGACAATCAAATGGTAGAGTCCGTATTTGGCGTAAACAGAATGAGAACATGTATCCATCATGCCTTGTTACCACTGTGCAGGCTGCTGGTGGTGGTGTAATGGTGTGGAGGATGTTTTCTGGGCACACTTTAGGCCCCTTAGTGCCAATTGGGCTACCTTAGCATTGTTTCTGACCATGTCCATCCCTTCATGACCACCATGTGCCCATCCTCTGATGGCTACTTCCAGCAGGATAATGCACCATGTCACAAAGCTCGAATCAATTTAAATTGGTTTCTTGAACATGATAATGAGTTCACTGTACTAAAATGGCCCCCACAGTCACCAGATCTCAACCCAATAGAGCATCTTTGGGATGTGGTGGAACGGGAGCTTCGTGCCCTGGATGTGCATCCCTCAAATCTCCATCAACTGCAAGATGCTATCCTATCAATATGGGCCAACATTTCTAAAGAATGCTATCAGCACCTTGTGGAATCAATGCCACGTAGAATTAAGACAGTTCTGAAGGCAAAAGGGGGTCCAACACCGTATTAGTATGGTATTCCCAATAAGTCGCATTTCAATAATCTCAGGAAAGTCGCATTTCAATAATTTCCTAATAGGTCATATCACATTGCGCATATATACTGCGCCTGTAGAAGAAGAATGCGAATGACCCTACTACTTCTGTCACTCTACTAACGCAGTACATTTGACTCACGCAGGTGCAACTTTATAGTAAATTTAACACGCAAGAACATCCATATGCATTTTTCAAATAACAAAAGTAGACAGGCACTCAATATCTGGGTTTACATAAAAGTTGGCTTTATTTGGTTATTTTTATTACATATATTTTGATGTATTAGTATATATTTTTTAAATGTATATACGTATTTATTAAAAGAATTTTTTATTATAAAAAGTTATTTTTTATTATAAAAATTATAAACATGGGTATTATTTTAAAAAAAGGTTTGGAGTATTAAGTTTTATATTTATTTATGGGTAAACGGAGAATAAGAAAAAGAAAATGAAAAAATAGGGGGTATGGAAAAAGTGGTAATAACTAATGATAAAATACGGTAGGTTTTGACTGAATGAGAATTGTAAAGAAGTTAGCTGTTTTTGCTGGTAAAAATTAGTTCCATTGTAATATGGTTATATGTCCATCTAGAATCCAGGGTATTTAGTTCAAGAAGAAGGTATACTAGGTGGGAGGAGAGGATGTAGTCTCAGTCCTCTTTAGTGTATGTTAGTCACTTTCCACGCTGTGGGTATATTCCCGATATGTTTATCACTTTCCACGCTCTGGGTATATTATCGATGCTTGTACTCACTTTTTCAGGTGGTTCGGTTTGGTGTGTCTCTGCTGGTGGCGTCCCACACTGCAGTAGACGGTACTCACTCTGCTTGTCCAGATCTTGCTGTCCCGTAGTGAGCGGTGTTAGTTTGCGCGCTGTTTCCTCAAGCTGGTGTCCCACGTGTCCGGATCACGTGACGCTGCGTATGTTTGAGCGGCTGGTGATGTCGCGATGTTCCGTCTCCCGGTCTGCTTGTCTTTCTCTTTCTCAGCGCAGAGATTTCTCCTTGGTTATATGGGTATTGGTGGGTAGTCTCCTTGAAGTAGATGCCTTGTCACGCCAGACGCTTTTCGAGGTCCTCCAACCTCTTCCTCAGTGGCCATGTTTGAACCTTCAGGACTGCCCTCTTATATACCCATTTTGTTTGGAGATCCACCAAAAACCCGGACTGGAGTCTGTTAATTTTTGGGATTCAGAAAACATTTTTTTCTTTTCTTTAAAGGTGTATAATCTATGCGTTTTTTTCTTTTTTGTATGTTTTTTTCTTTTTTTATCTATATTTTTGCTATTGATCTTGTTTTTTGTGTATGTTGTTGCTTTTTCTTGTTGTTATCTTCTTGATCTTGTGTTGTTGGTGTGGTTTGGGACACGGGCCTGCCACCGAGGCGGACTTGGTGCTGGTAGACAGCCGGACCGAAGTCTGTCCGTCAGTGAGAGGCACATGTCCCTTGGGGAAGTGAGTATCAGTCTGCTTGTTTGACTGTTGTGGTTGGGTTCATGTATGGAGTTGTGTTTTCTTGATTCATAGAAATCCAAATAGCTCGAATTCAGCGTTTAGTCCATCTGGTATTAGTGTTCCAAAGTCGTAGATTCTCCTTGATTCCTGTCTTGACATCCGTGAAATGTGGTTACCCCCTCTCCAATTTGGTTCAATTTTTTCAAAAGCTGTGTATATGAGTTGACTTGAATCTTTATTGTGGTATATCTTGAAATGGTTTGATAGGGAATGTTTTTCGTATCCGTTTTTATATTGTTCCTGTGTTCTGATATTCTTTTCTTAGTGATCTCTTGGTTCTGCCTATGTATTGTTTTTTACAGGGACATTCTATCATGTACAGTACGTTAGTTGAATCGCATGTTAAAAATTCGTTGATTTGGTAAGTGAATGTGTTGGTTTTTGATGAGATCTTTGTGGTTTTTCTTGGAAATTTGTGTTTTTGCAGTTGCAGCATTTTCCACATCGGTAGAAACCTTTTAGGTTAAACCAGTTGTGTGGGGTTTCTTTGTTTCGTATCGATTTCTTGTTCTTAACTGTTGGGGCTACTTTTAATGCTAGATTAGGTGCTTTGGTGTAAACAATCTGTGGTGTATTTGTTAAGAGGGGGCCTATTAGTTTATCTTTTAGTATATGATGCCAATGCTTTTTAATAATTGTTACTACTTTCGTGTATTGGGCGTTATATGGGAGAATTATTCTTATTAGCTCGTTTGTTTCTTTGTTTTTCCCTTTATGTTCTTTCTGTGGTTTGAAAAATCTTCTCTTGTCATGTCCCTCACTTTGGTTAGTGATGACTCCAATATGTGGGATGGATAATTTTTGATCAGAAATTGTTCTTTTAATTGTTGAGCTTCATTTTCAAAGTCTTCTTCAGTCGTGCAATTTCTTTTTACCCGTCGGAATTGGCCGGCTGGAATATTCAGTAGCCACCTTGGTAGGTGGCAACTCGAATAGAGTATGAAGTTATTTTTGTTAACTTCTTTTTGATATGTATTACATATTAGTTGATTTGTTTGAATTTTTATTGTGAGATCTAGAAAATTGATTTGTTCTTTGCTTATATTCGCAGTGAATTTTAAATTATTTGGGTTGTGATTGATTTCATCCAAAAATGAGTGGAGGTCTTCTTCTGTTTTTTTCCATATAAATATGATATCATCTATATATCTACGCCAGAGTACTAGGTCCTCCCCAGTCTGGGTGCGATGTATTCACTTTCCCATTGTGCCATGAACAAGTTGGCATAGCTGGGGCGAACCTAGTACCCATGGCTGTGCCCCTAGTTTGTAGGTAAAAATCGGATTCGTATGCGAAGTAGTTATGTGTTAAAATGTATCTTACTCCTTCCACTATGTATTGGATTTGTGTGTTTTGAAGTTGTCCATTTTTCTTTAATTGTTCCTCTAATGCATGTGTTCCCTGATTATGATCTATAACCATATACAGCGAATTTAAGTCAAGTGTTCCAAGGGTCCAGTGGGATTCGTATTTCAGATTTTCAACTATTTCGATTATTTGAGTGGTATCTTTGATATATGAGGGGATTTGTTTGACTATTGGTTGAAGTATTTGATCTATGTATTGTGATAGGTTAGATGTAAATGAACCTATGCCGGAAATGATTGGTCGTCCTGGTGGATTTAGTGGATTTTTATGTATTTTCGGAATACAATAAAAGATTGGTAGGCGTTGTTGAGTTCCAATTATGTATTTGTACTCTTGTTCATGTAGAAGGCCCTCCTCTAGACCCCTTTGTGCGTAATCTTTAAGTGTATCGCTAAATTCTTTAATTGGATCTTTTATTAATTTGGTGTATGTGGTTTTGTCTGATAATTGTTGTTTGCATTCATTGTCGTATTGTGTAGTGTCCAGAATTACTGTGGCTCCTCCTTTATCGGCTGGTCTTATGATTATGTTTTCCTTTTTCTGGAGTTGTTTGATAGCCTGGATTTCCTGTCTGTTGAGGTTGTTTCTATTCTTCGGTTTTTCTTTTAATGTCCTCAGTTCCATTTCTACACTTTTTCTGAAGGTCGAGATTTCTTGTCCTATTTCGTGTCTTGGGTACATTTTGGTTTTTTGTTTTAAGTTGGTATGTTGGTAAAACAAAAAACAAAAAACCAAAATACACAAGAAATTATACACCTTTAAAGAAAAGAAAAAAATGTTTTCTGAATCCCAAAAATTAACAGACTCCAGTCCGGGTTTTTGGTGGATCTCCAAACAAAATGGGTATATAAGAGGGCAGTCCTGAAGGTTCAAACATGGCCACTGAGGAAGAGGTTGGAGGACCTCGAAACGCGTCTGGCGTGACAAGGCATCTACTTCAAGGAGACTACCCACCAATACCCATATAACCAAGGAGAAATCTCTGCGCTGAGAAAGAGAAAGACAAGCAGACCGGGAGACGGAACATCGCGACATCACCAGCCGCTCAAACATACGCAGCGTCACGTGATCCGGACACGTGGGACGCCAGCTTGAGGAAACAGCGCGCGAAACTAACACCGCTCACTACGGGACAGCAAGATCTGGACAAGCAGAGTGAGTACCGTCTACTGCAGTGTGGGACGCCACCAGCAGAGACACACCAAACCGAACCACATGAAAAAAGTGAGTACAAGCATCGATAATATACCCAGAGCGTGGAAAGTGATAAACATATTGGGAATATACCCACAGCGTGGAAAGTGACTAACATACACTAAAGAGGACTGAGACTACATCCTCTCCTCCCACCTAGTATACCTTCTTCTTGAACTAAATACCCTGGATTCTAGATGGACATATAACCATATTACAATGGAACTAATTTTACCAGCAAAAACAGCTAACTTCTTTACAATCCTCATTCAGTCAAAACCTACCGTATTTTATCATTAGTTATTACCACTTTTCCATACCCCTATTTTTTCATTTTCTTTTTCTTATTCTCCGTTTACCCATAAATAAATATAAAACTTAATACTCCAAACCTTTTTTTAAAATAATACCCATGTTTATAATTTTTATAATAAAAAATAACTTTTTATAATAAAAAATTATTTTAATAAATATGTATATACATTTAAAAAATATATACTAATACATCAAAATATATGTAATAAAAATAACCAAATAAAGCCAACTTTTATGTAAACCCAGATATTGAGTGCCTGTCTACTTTTGTTATTTGAATATCAATAATCACATAGTGGCTGGGTGAGCCACACCAGATAAGAGCACCACCCCTAAGTGATAAATTGGGAGAAGCCGCTATCACAACATATCCAATATATTCCATATGCATTTTTGCAACAATATGGTTACCGATTAAGAGTGGTCCGTGAAAATTGCGGGTCGCTAACTACAGCCATCTATATTATTTTTTATTTTATTTACAAATAGCATTTTTATATCTTATGTGTAAACATTTTATGTACAATTTTATCTGAATAAACTTTTTATACACTTCAATTGGATGCCGAATGAATGGAATCCTGTTGCTGGCTTTTTTAGTGTCAACAACACTCTTCCCTTGCCTCTCTTCTCCTATTGTCGCACTCAAAATGTGGGTGATAAGGTTGTCAAGTCAGATATTGAATCAAAAATGATCAGTTGTGGCCAATTTTTTGTGTCCACTCGGACTGGATGTTTTCCATGCCACTACTGCATTAAATGTGCTTCGATGATACGTGGTAACTCATTTGTGAATCTGTCCAATGGTGAAACTAAATAAGATCAGACAGTTTCTGACTTGTGACTTCACCCATGTGGTCTACCTCCGATCATGTCCCTGCAATATGTGGTATGTGGGGGAGACCACATGGGATGTGAAGACATGTCTTAATCAACATCGATATACAATTAGGAAACAAAAGGTTGACTTGCCTGTCTCAAAACATTTTAAGGAAGCAAGCCATACAGAAAGGGATCTCCGTTTTAGAATAATTGAACAAGTTTTGATATCCCGTCGGGGTGGGGATAGAATAGCACAATTAAAGAAGAGGGAACTTTTTTGGATCTTTTTTGGACCCCTTAAGCCTAGGGGTCTGAACGTGGAATTCAAAGTGAGTTGAAAGGTTAGACTGATCTATGATCTTTTCCTCCTATTTCTTTGGTGTAAAAAGAAAAAATGTGTGTTTTGAATATATTATTGAATGCCATTGATTTTTGATATTGTGTATTATTATTTTCAGATAATGTTCAATGAATTAAACACTCTCATTGGGGTTCTCATGACAATTAGACTGACATGACCTTACCACTATTTTTTTTGTATATGCAGTTTTTGCTATATGCAGTTTACCTAAGGAACCGGTACCACATTGCGTTTGGCTAGTTTATGAATTTGATATGATTTGAGGACAAATATTGGGTTCTTGCTTTATTTATATTCTGTCCTCTTTAAAAGCCGAGTATGAATGAAGGTGTTGATGCAGCTCCATGTATGTATGGTCTTGCTCTCGAGATCATTGTGGACCTCTGGTATATTCCAGGGGATCCCACTTTGACCTGTTGGGTTAGACGAGCGATTGCAATGTAGGGTTGCGAGTGGCATGAATCTGTTTTGGTGCCATGGTTACGTGGCATCAGCAGGAAGTAGTCCCTTGGAATGGGGCGGTGATCATATTGATGGTGTGCCCCGTTACCTAGCAACCCAGGATTGCGCATGTATGGATTCTGCAGAATGAACAGAAGTTGTGGTCATGTGACCGAGGCGGCGTTAGAGGCGGAAGCAAGAGCATGCACACTTGATTGCTTGATGCATGTGGTAGCCATTTTTGATGTGGTACTGGGATAAGATAATTCTTGACTTGATGAACGAATCTAGCATCGCGAGATTTGGTGAACAGAGCGCTTGCGCTGTGTGTGCCGTGGAACGCCATATCCGCCATGCCGTGCAGACTAACGAGTGAGACTGCCCATTCAAATCTTTTAACACACGGGGAATGAAATCAATTATTGACACATTAAATTTGATTATTGCACAGTTGGAATCACTTTATTAATTATGTGATAATCATGTACTTTTTATATCAGGAATTATGTCACTATTAGAATTTTGATGTAATATTATTTGTATTTGCACGAAGCACTTTGCACTTTATTAGTATGAATTTTTGTAACAATATGATGTGATTTTTTAAGAATTGTGACATTGATGTATAAATTATCTATTAAGAGGCATGACTTGGCTTGAGGAAGGTTCTGTGAGAGGACCGAAACGTCGCTGCTGTGACATGTGTGAATAAAGGCACATTTCTTTCACTATTTACAGAGGAGTGTCGTAGATTTCTTCAGGGTAAATATATATATATATATATATATATATATATATATAATTTATTAATTTTTTTACACAAAAGCATTTTGCGCCACCATTTTCTGAAAGCTATATTTTTTAAAATTCTTTAGCTATGGTTTTGTATGAGGGCTTATTTTTTGCAGGATGAGGTGATAATTTTGTTGGTACCATGTTAGGGTACATAAGACTTTTAATCACTTGATATTATGATTTTTCGGAGGTCAGTTGACCAAAGAGTTGCTGTTCTGGCATAGTTTTTTACATTTTATTTATGGTGTTCATCTGACAGGGTAGATCATATTATATTTATACACAATAATAATAAAAAATAAAAAAAATTAAAGAAAAATCATGCCGTTTTCTGAGAGCCATATTTTTTATTTTTTTATTTTTCTGTTTATGGTCATGTATATGTGCACATTTTTTGTGGGCGGTTTTCATTTGTACCATTTTGGGCTACCATGCTTGGTATTATTCTTTTTGTGAGCAAAGTGACCAAAAATGGCTATTCTAGCAATGTTTTTTTTATGTTGTTTGCCTGGTGGGATAGATCATGTGATATTTTTATAGAGCAGGTCATGAAGGACACAGCAATACCTATAAAGTCTATTTTTTATTTTTTTCTCCGTTTTTTAAGCCTCATTCACACGTCAGTGTTTTGGTCATTGACTTCCATCAATGATTGTGAGCCAAAACTAGGATTGGAGCCTCCATAGAGATAAGGTATAAGGGAAAGATCTGCACCTGTTTTGTGTTTAGGGCCGCACCTGGTTTTGACTCAAAATCACTGATGGAAATCACAGATCAAAACACTGACGTGTGGATGAGGCATTACACAATAAAAGTATTATTGATAAAAACACTTGTTTTTGTGTTGCCATTTTCTGAGAGCCATATTTTTTAAATTTATCTTGTGATGGTCTTGTATGAGGGCTCATTTATTGGCAAATAAGGTGATGTTTTTATTGGTACCATTTTGAAGTACATATGAATTTCTGATCAATTGATATGCTTTTTGTGAGGCTAGGTGACCAAAAAAGGGCTGTTCTGAAATTATTATTTTTACAGTGTTAACCTGATGGGGTAGATCATGTGATAATTATATAGAGCCGGTCATTATCGATGCAGATATACCAAATATGCCTATTTTGTTTCAACTGTAAATGAAAAACTTTTTTTTATAAAACACTTATTTTAACTTTTTTTTTTGTCCCATTAGGAAACTTTTGGGGGTCTGATCCCTTCCACAATGCATTACAATTCTTAGTTTATTGTAATGCATTGTGACTGTCAGTATTAAACTGACAGTTGCTTATAAGACCCAGCCTAGGGTGCTGGGCCTCATAGGTGGCCCTTTGTAAGGCCTCAGGCTGCCTTAGTAGCCATCGGCACACCACAATCATCATGAGAGCTATTGTGGTCAGAGAAAGATCTCCCCCGTCCTCTGTAAACCCCTTAGATAGGGCGGTCAGATTTGCTGACATCAGAGTTTTCACTGATGCTGGCAGTTACAACAGGGACCCAGCTGTCAGTCTTCTGTCCCTGCTCAATCAGCGCTCATAATAGTATGGCGCTGGTAATTAAGTGGCTTCTAGGCTGATCAAGAAGGGGTCAATATTAAGTATGTCAGAAAAACACATTTATTGTAATGGATTTTGTGCTGTACTTTTTATTTAGTAACATTAACTTTGCTACAAAATGTAACTTTTGTAGCAATCACGGCAAACCCTGTCATTTAACTCCTCGGATTTCACAATCAAATGTGATTGCTGCATCTGTGAGGTAAAGCAGAGGGTTGCGGCTCCCTCTGATTTCTGATCTGAGCCCCCGTAGTAAAATTGTGGGGCTCCAATCAGTTACCATGACAGCCTGCGGCCTGCTGAAGCTTCCCAGGGTTGTCATAGTAATCTGCCTGCTGAGCTATGCATGAGGCATGGCTATGTAAATAGAAAAAAAAAAGTTATGGCTCTTGGAATGTGAGGAGTTAAAAATGAGAATGCAATTGGTTTTAAAGGGTTACCTAAGCAAATTATTTTACTGTACTAGGACTTGAACCCCCGACCTTCTGTATAGAAGGCATACCACTACTCTATAAAATTGGTCTTTTATAAAGAACAGATTTTCTGTGCTTAAAAAAACCTACTATATAGTGTTACTGTTTTCTTCACAGGCATAATATTAACCACTTCAGCCCCCCTAGCTTAAACACCCTTAATGACCAGGCCACTTTTTATAATTCTGCACTACACTACTTTCACCATTTATTGCTCGGTCATGCAACTTACCACCCAAATGAATTTTACCTCCTTTTCTTCTCACTAATAGAGCTTTCATTTGGTGGTATTTCATTGCTGCTGACATTTTTACTTTTTTTGCTATTAATAAAAATTTAACAACATTTTTGCAAAAAAATGACATTTTTCACTTTCTGTTGTAAAATTTTTCAAAAAAAACTACATTTGTATATAAATTTTTCTCTAAATTTATTGTTCTACATGTCTTTGATTAAAAAAATCCAATAAGTGTATATTTATTGGTTTGGGTAAAAGTTATAGCGTTTACAAACCATGGTGCAAAAAAGTGAATTTCGGCATTTTGAAGCAGCTCTGACTTTCTGAGCGCCTGTCATGTTTCTTCAGGTGCTAGAATGTCAGGAAAGTATAAATACCCCCCAAATCACACCATTTTGAAAGAAGACACCCCAAAGTATTCACGGAGGGGCATGGTGAGTTCATGTATCATTTCATTTTTTTTCACAAGTTAGCGGAAAATGACACTTTCTGAGGAAAAAAATATATATAATAAAGTTTCCATTTCTGCTAACTTCTGGCAAAAAAAATAAAATCTCAGATGGGCTCACTATGCCCTCTGTGAATACCTTAGGGTGTCTACTTTCGAAATGGGGTCATTTGTGGGAGTGTGTTTACTGTTCTGGCATTTTGGGGCGGGGCTAAATTGTGAGCCGCCATGTGGGCACTCTAAAGGTA